>SKCR01006605.1:0-63603 GCA_019454045.1 Zanthoxylum bungeanum | reverse complement strand
TCCTACCACGTCACTCCTCACGGGGATTTCTTCACAACATACAAAGTAGGAGACTTTGGAGCAGTGAAGATGGGGAATACCAGTTCTTCTCAGATAATGGGAATTGGCGAAATATAGTTGCGGACAAATGCAGGGTATACAATAACCCTGAAGGAGGTTAGACATGTTCCAGAACTTCGGCTCAACTTACTCTCGGGGGTAGCCCTTGACAAATAGGGCTATGCTAGCCACTTCAGCAACGACACTTAGAGGATGATAAAAAAGTGTCATGGTCATCGCCCGAGGACATATCTGTGGAACCTTGTATAAGACTCATGTGAAGATCTGTTCAGAAAGCCTGAATGTAGCTGAACGGGAGGCTTCTCAGAATCTGTGGCACCAGAGACTCGATCACATGAGTGAAAGAGGGTTGTCTACCTTGACAAAAAAGGATCTAATCACCGTCTCCAAAAATGCTACTCTGGATCATTGCAATCACTGTCTATTCGGTAAGCAACACATAGTCTCTTTCAATTTCTCTTCTATAAAGAAATCAGAGTTACTCAGTCTGGTGTACTCTGATGTATGTGGCCCCTTGGAGGTAAACTCACTAGGCGGTAACAAATATTTTCTAACTTTTATTGACGATACTTCTCGGAAAGTATGGGTGTATTTTCTGAAAACAAAGGATCAGGTCATGGACTATTTCAAACTGTTCCATGCCATGGTCGAGCGTGAAACAGGGAAGAAACTGATGTGCCTTCGTACAGACAATGGAGGCGACTACACTTCTAGGGAGTTCAATGCCTACTGCAGAATCCACGACATTCGACACGAGATGACTGTTCCACGCACCCCACAACACAATGGTGTAGCTGAAAGGATGAACCGCACCATTATGGAGAAAGTCAGAAGCATGATCAGCATGGCCAAGCTGCCGAAGCCATTCTGGGGAGAAGTTGTTCGTGCCGCCTGCTACTTGATCAACAGATCACCATCTATACCGTTGAACTTCGAGATTCCGGAGAAAATATGGTCTGGTAAGAATCCCTCATATTCTCACCTCAGAATATTCGGATGTTTAGCATTTGCACATGTATCCAATGAGCTCAGGCAGAAGCTCGATGTAAGGACTACTCCATGCATCTTCATAGGCTATGGAGACGAAGAATTTGGATACAGGTTATGGTACCCGATGGAAAAGAAGGTCATCAGAAGCAGGGATATAGTGTTTCTTGAAGACCATACAATAGAAGACATTGAAAAGCCCAAGATGCCTTCTAAAACCAGTGCCGACAATGCCGATGCAAATCCAGACGTAACCCCAGTACCAGCACCAACACCAGTAGCCACAGATGATGATGGGGTGCAAGACATACCAGAAGCAGAACCAGAGGAGGAAGGAGGTGTTGAGCAGGGGGAGCTGCAGCCTGCTCCATCAGAGGCTTCAGGATCAACCATAGATCCAGATGACAACAGACAGCCAGAACCTCCAGTACGAAGATCCGAGAGAGGCCGGATTCCATCAGCCAGATACTCAAGATCATAATACATTCTGGTTACTAATGAGGGGGAGCCAGAAACCTTCAACGAAGCGGTATGTCATAAAGACAAAGAAAAATGACTGCACGCAATGCAGGATGAGATGGAATCTCTGCAGAAAAATAACACTTATGAGATAGTCAAGCTCCCACATGGAATGAAGGCACTGAAGAACAAATAGGTATTCAAGCTCAAGAAAGATGGCAGCGGAAAAATGGTGAAACTCAAAGCTCGGCTAGTGGTCAAAGGATTCCTACAGAAAAAGGGAATTGAATTTGATGAGATTTTTTCACCGGTGGTAAAATTGGCTTCAATCCAAGTTATCCTAGGATTGGTAGCCAGACTGAACTTGGAGCTTGAATAAATGGATGTCAAAACAACATTTCTTCATGGTGATATGAATGAAGAAATCTACATGGAGCAGCCAGAAGGATTCAAGGTTTCAGGAAAAGAAAACATTGTTTTCAAGCTGAAAAGGAGCTTGTACGGGCTCAAGCAAGCACTGAGGCAATGGTACAAGAAGTTCGACTCATTCATGGTGGGTCAAGGCTACAAAAGAACTCCAGCAGATCGGTGTGTATACATTCAGAGGTTTCCAGATGGAAATTTCGTTGCTCATCTACTGTACGTAGATGACATGTTGATTGTTGGACAAGAAGCAGCGAAGATCAGCTAGCTGTAGTAGGAACTCTCCAAGGCTTTCGACATGAAAGACTTAGGACCAACTCAACAGATTTTGGGAATGGAGATTGTTCGTGACAGACAGAACAAGAAGTTATGGCTTTCACAGGAGAGGTATATTGAAAGGGTAATCAGGAGGTTCGATATACAGAAAGCCAAACCAGTCAGCGTTCCGCTAGCGCACCATTTCAAACTGAGCAAGAGTTCGTGCCCCTCATCCAAGAAAGAGATAGAGGAAATGTCAACAATACCATATTCTTCATATGTTGGAAGCCTAATGTATGCAATTGTATGTATCATGCCAAATATTACACACGCAGTGGGTGCAGTGAGCCATTTTCTCTCTAACCCTGGAAAGCAACACTGGGAGGCAGGCAAATGGATTCTCGGTACCTCAAGGGTACAACGAAGTTTCGTCTGTGTTACGGGGGAGCTGATCTGATCTTGGAAGGCTATACAGATTCAGATATGGCAGGAGATCTTGATGGTAGGAAATCTACATCAGGATTCATCTACACTTTTGTAGGGGGAGCTGTATCATGGCAGTCAAGATTGCAGAGGTTTATTGCATTATCCACAACAGAGGCTGAGTACATTGCCATAGCTGAGGCAGGAAAAGAAATATTATGGCTAAAGCGTTTTCTCCAAGAGTTAGGGATCAAGCAGACAGAATACAAGATACATTGTGACAGTCAGAGTGCTATGAACCTGAGCAAGAACTCAATGTATCATGGGCGGACGAAACACATTGACATTCGCTATCACTGGATACGCGAGGTGATGGATCAACAACTGCTGAGACTAGTGAAGATCCATACAGATGAGAATCCAGCGGACATGTTAACGAAAGTGGTTACTCGAGACAAGCTAGAGTTGTGCAGAGACATAACCGGGATAGCTGTCAGATGATGATTGTTTCAGATGCAGCTGGAGGAGGAGAATTGTAGGATTCCAGCATGCATCTACAGTGCATGTCCCATGCAGGAAGCTACCATGAAGCTTCATGATACCAGCTGCCATGCACCCCATGAGAAGACTCCAAGCCACCTTTAGGTGGTGATTGCCAAGAATCAAGGGGAGTTGAAATTTGGTGAAGCAAACAAAGAGATGCCATGAATTAAGGAGTGATTTATGGCATGAACAGTAGCCACGAATTGGCTATAAATTCAAGGCCATTCCAGTGTTCTATAGCTTCCCAAAGAAGTGTGAGAATTGTATAGAGAGTGTGTGTGAGGTTTTGTAAGTTTCTAGGTTTGTAAACTTAGTATTTATTCTTGAGAGTAATAACTACAATTCGGTTTTTCCTCAAACACTCCAAGAGTGATCGGTGATTCACTACATAATAGGTTTTGTTGTCTAAGTTAACTAAGCTGAGAATTCAAAATCATGTTTTTTTCCCAATGAAGTAAGGGATCAATAAAATCATAGGCTCATTATCTGACTAGGATTGTAATTAATTTGTTTCATTTTATGGGAAATCGAATCAATTAATTTGGTTCAGTTTGGTTTGAAGTTTTATAGAGTAGTATGAGATTGTGGATTTTGTGTTGTAAAAATTGGATGACTCCAAGAGTAATCAGACTAAGATGAAATATGCAGTTTATTCTGGTCAGTTTTCGTATTGGGGCTATAATCAACTTATCAAGCTACATATGCAGTTTATTCTTAAAAGTGACTTCTTATTTTATGAATATTTATGGTTACTGGATACCAAATCGTTACTAATCTACAACCATTTAGAAAATAATTATGCAGCCCCTCAAGCTTTTGTTAATCGGTTTTGACTCTTGCTCTGTTGTGGTTTATTTGTGCTGTTTATATTCTATCTGCCATAAATCAGAGTTATCAAGAGAGCCATTAATGAGTTGAAGATGTATAAAAATCACCATTTTGTTTTTTGTTTTTTGTTTTCTGAGTAGGTTCCTCCTAACACATCAGTGGTGAATGCAATTTCGAAATAGAGCACAGTGTTTGAGAAAATTTTTGAGAGTTTTCATTGGATTAGCTCCTGAAAATAAAAAGATTTTGGAAAACAAGTGAAGACATTCCTAGGGGCAGAAAAGAAACAACATACCCATTTCTTTGTCATCACTCACCAATCAATCTGTTGATTACTAATCAACACTAGATTTAATTATTCCAAGATAATCTGATTGATCTACTTTTGGGATCTACTAAAAAAGGGAAATGAGCTCATGATTTTTGTTAGATGGACAACTGAACGAGATATAATTTTGTTCATATGCCAATCGATGACCAAATTTAGGATAATTTTTCCTTGCTATATATAATCATAATTGTATCTTTGAATCCTTTGGAGTTTGTTGAGCTATGGCTTTTGATTGGAAGCTTGTACTCTTTCATTTCTCGTGAGTTTAGGATACTAATTCTGTCTTTATCTTGATTTGTATTAAACTCTTTATAATTATATTAATGCAACACTCATGACGGGGTTTGTGTTGGCGACTTGGTCGCATAAATGGATTTTGATGACGTCAACGCGAAAGAAGTCTTCGACGTGCAAACATGAAACAATACAAAAAGTGTCGAAGCATATGGGGTGAAGAGCGAGAATGTGAAGACTTGCGGAAAATCGAAGATACATTGCGAAGTCTTAGTTTAGGATTTAATTTGTAATGTGAATTGTAATATTCAAGTGCCTAAGCTCATAAGGATCATGCACATTCACTTAGATGTATTAGGTTCATGTACAAAATACATTAAAATCTTCATATCTGTATTTTTGTATTGAGGCCGGCATACCGGTCCCTTACCGGTCACCATACCGGTGAGATGTTCTGTTTTGCAAGCTCACTGGAACCGGCATGGACCCTATCGGTCCACTTACCGGTCACTAAACCGGTGGACCTATGGATTGCATTTCTACTGGAACCGGCATACTCCAAACCGGTCTATACCGTCTTCCCAACTGCTAGTTCCTTCACTGGAACCGGTATGACCTAAACCGGGTTTCATACGGGTGAGCAAACCGGCATACCGGTGACCATACCGGTCAAGCTCTTCATTGTACACACTCATTGGAACCGGCACGGACCAAACCGGTCCTCATACCGATTTTCATACCGGTCTAACGTAAACTTGCCCAACGGTAATATAGCTATTAGTATCTGTTGAAGACCTAGACCGGTATACCGGTCTCATTCCGGTATCCATACCGGTCGTGCTGTAAGTTGGGGAATGCTTTGCATTTTATTATAAATAGGACCCCAACTCATTTGTACTTGGTTAGAGACTTAGAAAACCTTCATACATATTCTACCAAGGCAAATACAAGAGTGTCTTAAACCTTCATAGACTTAAAAACTCATACAAGCTCACACACACCTTCATTACATTTTGTGCGCTTAGAACTCTTGGGCATCTCACACAATCGTCTTAATAATTGTGAGTGCCTAAGTGTATTTTAAATCTTTCTTAACAAAACACTTGTGGTTTGTGAAATCCTATTAGTTTGGGTAATTGTAAAGGTTGTGAGTGCGCCTACGAACAAAACTTAAAGTTGTAAAGGTTGTGAGTACGCCTACGAACAAAACTCATAGTTGTAAAAGGTTTGGAATGCACCTTTGCGGAAAAATCCTGGTTACGATTGAGCCACGGCAAAACTCGGATTTTAGTGGAAATCTTCAAGCGAAGCTTGGGGGAGTGGACGTAGGCACGTTTGGCCGAACCACTATAAATCTCGGTGTCGTATTTCTCTTTCCTTTAACTTTTACTTATTTGCAAGTTTATTTGCATTTATATTATTGAATAGAAAACTAGCATGTATGTTATTATTTACAAATAGAGAAAATTTACCTAAGAGCCTATTTGGTAGTAATATCTTAAAATAGGCAAAGATTTTATAATTCCGCATTTAAAGCGATAACCCAATTCACCCCCCTCTTGGGTATAGAGATTTCTTGTCGCTATTGCTTGTAGGTACTTTCAGTTGGTATCAGAGCGAGGTATTCTCTACAAGACTTAACCGTCCGAGAATAGATCATGGCCTCTACAAGCAAATCGTCAAATCTTGTCGAGGGATATTCAACGACTAGACCTCCATTTTACACCCGAACGGACTACGATTATTGGAAGAAGAGGATGTTGACTTATCTCCTTGCAAGTGATTCGCAATCCTATCTGGTGATTACACGGGGTGTACAAGTATCAATGAAGAAAAATAGCAATGGAGTTGATATTCCAAAACCGGGCTCAAAATGGGATAGTGAGGATGTAAAACTAGCCTCACAAAATGCTAAGGCACTCAACCAACTCCTATGTGCCATTGATCGGGATCAAATAAGTAAACTTCCGGAGTGTGAAAATGCTTATAATTATTGGAAGTCTTCGGAAATGGTCAATATGGGCACAAGCCAAGTAAATGAATCAAAGATCAACATGTTCATGTGCGAATTGGACAATTTCAAGATGGAATCCGGGGAAGAAATTGATCACATGATTTCAAGATTTATGGTCATCATCAATCATTTGGCCGCTTTGGGAAAAGTCATCGGGTCATCCGATCAAGTGAAGAAAATTTTGAGATCACTCCCGAAGGAATATAGAAGCTACACCTCCTCCATTAAAGAAGCAAACGACGTAAACACTTTAAAGTTGGATGATTTGGTCGGAAAATTGATTGAGTATGAAATGGAGATCAAGATGGATAGAAAGGAGGAATATGAGAAGAAAACAAAGAAAAATCTCGCCTTGAAAGCAAAAAGAAAAGATGAGTCAAGCTCAAGTGAAGAAGAAAATAGTGCTGATGAGTTGGCTCAAATAAATAAGAATTTCAAGAAGCTCATTCAATCCATGAAGAAAAAAGGAAAATCAAGAACGGAGGAAAAGAAAGAAGAAGGACCACAGAAGAATAAGAAAATTATCTGCTATGAATGCAATAAACCGGGTCACATAGCTACTGATTTCCCATTGAGGAAAATGAAAGGAAAATCAAAGAAAATGGCAATGAAAACAACTTCAACTTGGAGTGATAGCGACTCTAGCTCATCCGAGGAGGAAGAAGAAGTCCAAGAAAGAACAAATCTAGCATTTATGGCTATCACGGATGAGAACTTCCACTTTGAAAGTGAAGAGGAAGAGGTACATAATTCTCAAGACTATAATGATTTACTTAATGCTTTTAATAGTTTAAAATAATTGTGTGACATGCTTAAAAAAAATTTAAGTTAGTTAAAAATGAACATGCTACACTTAAAAATGATCATGCATGTTGTTTAGATAAAATTCATGTTGTTGATAATGAGATTAAGTGCTTAAAGGCCAAACATGAAAAAGAAATTGCATGCTTAAATGATGAAAATGCATGTTTAAAAATGAAAAAGCTAGAAATTGAAAATGTCATATCAAATATGTCATCTAGCTCTAAGACATGCGATTGCGAATCTATACTAAATGAAAATGTTTTATTAAACACTAAGGTTATTGTTGTGATATTTTTATATCGTACCGCAAGTTTACGGTGTCAAGTTTAAGTATAAATGAGTTTAGAGTGTCGAACCCACAGGAATTGCGTTAACTCACATTAAGTACTACAATTGATAATCCTAACTTTATTTAGATGATAATTAATAAAGATTTAATTAAATAAACAAAATATAAAAACAATAAAAAAGGAGGAACTAATACGATAGAGATCCCGGATCATGATTTCACCTAACTGTCACCTATGTATTTGTTATGTCAATTAATCCTTGTTCAGTTATACTGTTTATAAGTCAAGATTCCTAAAATATCCATTCACTCTCTCGAGTGTCGAGTGAAAATATCATCAATTACAGACTTCGATATCTCTATAAAAGTCTAATAGTTAACAACTCATTACGCTTTGTGATTCTATGTTAATGACTTCAAATGACTACAGATTCTCTCGAACTCTATAAAATCCTAGGTTATATTCTCTAGATTTATTCAAAATCTCCTCTCTCGAGTGATAGATTCTAAACATTCATCATCTTCAATTGTGGCCAACAATCAAGAAGCATTAAACTCAAAAGAATATAAATAAATTAATAAAACTTCATAACAAATTTGATAAATATAATACAAGGTTCAAGCATCGATTACGTCATTCTCCAGAATTAAGGAGTTTAGTTCATGACAAAAGATAAAAGCAATGAATAACAAATCATGAATCTAATGGAAATCATTAGAGTTCTAAGGAAGAAACAAGAAGATAAAACCTGAATTGAATCGCTTCCTCCTCGGACGTCACCGCCTTAATCTCCTCTTGTCGCTCTTCAATCCTCTGCTTCGATCTCTAAAAATATTTATTTCTGTGTTTTGTGCTGTGTATTAGCCTCCTCTTCTAACTCTGGATGAACTGTTATATTTATAGTGGAGGCTAGGAGTAATTAAACATCTAAAAAAAACCCTAAAATCATGTTTCTGGTCCGCGGGGGACGCTGCGGCGCCGAACAGTGGGTGCTGCAGCGCCCATTTCTTGGGAAAATGTATGTAAATGACTAGATCTCGTCAAGTAGATGCAAATCGATATATTACGGGTCTCGTAACTCTTTCTAAATCAAAAGTTATAGCCTTTTTAATTTCAGTGCGCATCTGATGTTGATTTTTACTGCTTCTTGAGTCTGATACTCCCTATAGGTCCCGAAATACATGTATTTGCTCCATTCTTGATGTTATAATGCTTCCTACAAATAAGACATAAAATAAACTATAAAATACATTAAATGACTCGAACCATAATAAAACAATAGGCTAAAGATGCTAGAATAAGTGGGTATAAACCACACTTATCAAACACCCTCAAACTTAAGATTTTGCTAGTCCCGAGCAAAAGATAAAATAAAAACTAATTTCAAATAAATAAATAAAAATAACTAAATTAACTAGGTCACTTTCGTAGGGATCACGATTGTATTTAGCAGATGCAACAAGCCTTTAAACCCCTAGGCGGCCCTAGTGGAGGAGTTATAGTCTCGTGAGGGCTTACAGCGACGACACCCACAAACGTCATTCACACACAATCATGAAAAAAACATAAAAATAGCAAAACATAGTCCCCGATAGTTGTATATAAAATTTTCCTCAAAGAAAGCTTATAAATGAAATTAGAGAACCTTCAAAATACGCAATGTGACTTAAATCCAAATTCTTGAATAAATTATCTAAGCCAGACTCACAGTGTGTGTGTGTGTGTAAAGGTTCATTCACAGCTTGATTCCTAAGTAAGCCAACACAATGATTTCGTTTAGAAATTAGAATCGATGGGTCAAACCAACCTAGATATCTCAATTATGCTCAGTAATTGCTTTATTTCGTGCTCAGTATGGTATGATTTTTCTTTTCTTTTCTTGTCTCTTTTTGCTTATCTTATTTTGCACATTTTTTCAACTCACCTACCTTTTAAGGTAGCATTTCTCCTTATGGTGGTCCTAATACTCGCCCATGGGTAGCTTCACGTTTATCGGTTATAGGTGATTTATTTTCTTTCTTTAGAGAAATTTTTCTTTTTAGCTATACTATACTTCATAACACTAGCAAATCAAGATAGATATCTAAGCAAATGGTCATTCATCGACATTCAATTTCTTCAACTAGTCACCTTGTCAACTACTTAAGTTTTACTGCTAAAAACCTGTTTTTAAGTGCTTACGAGTCTAACATAGATCAGTTATTCAAGGCATCAGATAAAAGTAAATCGAGCACTTATCGTTTCTAAAATTTCACTCATAAACAAACAATATCATCACAGGATTTATGCTTTAATATCAAAGACTAAAACAAATTTACATTGGGTCATAAAAATTTTAATATGCTTATTGGATCCCAAAAATGTGCTTTTAAAAGAGAAGGATTAAGATATAGGCCTTATATTAACAAAATTTTTAAAGAATTATTTTGTTAAGGCTTCCGATTCTCATGCTAAGAATGTTAAAAATGAAAATGTCACATGTCATGCATGTAATAAAAAGGGACATAGAATTTTTGAATGCATGTACAAGAATGTGATTAAGAATGCATGGATTCCTCAAGGAATTAAAATTAACCCCAATGGACCCAAGAAAGTTTGGGTACCAAAGTGTAATTGATAAATTGGTAGGGGGAGCTTTGGGAATGGATATTTAAAGAGAATTACAAAATTGATCCCAAAGGCTCAAAGAAATGAGGAATCACAAAGGTAATGGGTAATCTCCGTATTCACGGAAACATTGGTACTGTTTCCTCTAATTTGCATAGGTATGCATATTTCATATTGGTTAATATATTTTTGAAGCATACAAAGTGATTAGGCAATGTATTTAACTTTCTATTGGTATCAATTGTTAATTTGATATCATTAAATGTCTTAATCATACATTTAAACCCCTTTTATATCAATTAGTATCACATTGATTTATTATTAAGTTAAGTTACATATATGTGATCATTGGATTAATTTTGCATTAAAAATGAATTTGCCATGTAACTTAATTGAATAATCATGAAAAGCGTGGATTTTGATTGTTTATTAATTGGTAAGATATTCATAAGAAGACAATCATTAAAATGCATTGAATTGAAGTCATTAATTTTAATTGGTATCATGATATATAATGACTTATTTTATTTTGTTTAGGGAATAACAATGCTTAAAATGATATGATATTCAATTGGAATCATTGATATAAAATATTAATTGGTATCATTAGTATATAATTTTTGAAAATTACATTATACATGATTTTTACATCTTATGGCAAAAAGGGAGGAAATGCCAAAATGTGCATATTTTTAAAAATCTTGGTATCTTTATTGCACATATGTATTTGATATCTCATTTAAATTAAAATTTTGCTTCTCCACTTTTTGATAATGTCAAAGGGGGAGAAATCATTAGAAATGAGATTAAAACTTGTTTAACCCTCACCCTTGGTTTAAGGGGGAGTAATTGTACTAATGTGTTTGTCAAGTTTTATATAGCTATCTTAAAGTCAATCACACATTGAGGGGGAGCTTATATTGAGGAGGAGCAAAATCCTCAAATTTGGACTCCAAGAAGCTCACAAGTATCAATAAGTTTTAAGGGGTTGACATCATCAAAATGGGGAGATTGTTGACGACTTGGTCGCATAAATGAATTTTGATGACGTCAACGCGAAAGAAGTCTTCGACGTGCAAACATGAAGCAATACAAAAAATGTCGAAGCATATGGGGTGAAGAGCGAGAATATGAAGACTTATGGCAAATCGAAGATACATTGCGAAGTCTTAGCTTAGGATTTAATTTGTAATGTGAATTGTAATATTCAAGTGCCTAAACTCATAGGGATCATGCACATTCACTTAGATGCATTATGTTCATGTACAAAATACATTAAAACCTTCATATCTGCATTTTTGTACTGAGGCCGGCATATCGGTCACCATACCGGTGAGATGCTCTATTTTGCAAGCTCACTGGAACCGGCATGGACCTTACCGGTCCACTTACCGGTCACTAAACCGGTGGACCTATGGATTGCATGGCTACTGAAACCGGCATACTCTAAACCGGTCTCCATACTGGTCTTCCCAACTGTTAGTTCCTTCACTGAAACCGACATGACCTAAACTGGGTTTCATACCGGTGAGAAAACCGGCTTACCGGTGACCATACCGGTCAAGCTCTTCATTGTACACACTCACTGGTACCGGCACGGACCAAATCGGTCCACATACCGATTTTCATACCGGTCTAACATAAACTTGCCCAACAATAATATAGCCGTTAGTATCCGTTGAAGACCCAGACCGGCATACCAGTCCCATACCGGTATCCATACCGGTCGCGCTATAAGTTGGGGAATGCTTTGCATTTTATTATAAATAGGACCTCAACTGATTTGTACTTTGTTAGAGACTTAGAAAACCTTCATACATATTCTACCAAGACAAATACAAGAGTGTCTTAAACCTTCATACACTTAAACACTCATACAAGCTCACACACACCTTCATTACATTTTGTGAGCTTAGAACACTTGGGTTTGCAACTCACACAATCGTCTTATTATTTGTGAGTGCCCAAGTGTATTTTAAATCTTTCTTAACAAAACACTTGTGGTTTGTGAAATCCCATTAGTTTGGGTAATTGTAAAGGTTGTGAGTGTGCCTACGAACAAAACTCAAAGTTGTAAAGGTTGTGAGTACGCCTACGAACAAAACTCATAGTTGTAAAAGGTTTGGAGTGCACCTTTGCGGAAAACTTTTGGTTACAAGTGAGCCACGGCAAAACTCAGATTTTAGTGGAAATCTTCCAGCGAGGCTTGGGGAGTGGACGTAGGCACGTTTGGCCGAATCACTATAAATCTCAGTGTCGTATTTCTCTTTTTCCCTTAACTTTTACTTATTTGCAAGTTTATTTACATTTATATTATTGAATAGAAAACTTGCATATATGTTATTATTTACAAATAGAGAAAATTTACCTAAGAGCCTATTTGGTAGTAAGAGCTTAAAATAGGCAAAGATTTTATAATTCTGCATTTAAAGCGATAACTCAATTCACTCCCCTTTTGGGTATAGAGATTTCTTGTCGCTATTGCTTGTAGGTACTTTCAGTCTGGATAGCAAATAATTAGATAATTTCTTAGGTGCCAACTTGGTTGGGATTTAAGAAATTATTTTGATGCTTTGCCTTTTACTGAAGTTATTTTATTCATGACATTAATGCCACATATAAATTTTTTTAGTGCAAGATATTGGTCCCTTGGAGTTATTACTAGTATTAGGATTGTGTGTTGGTCATAGGTACCACAAGACGAAAATGTGATTAAATGGTTAAGAAGAAAATGCGGAAGCTATGACCTATATAGAAAAAAACAATGTCATTAAATGGTTTCTCTTTTCTACTCCATGCTATGTTTTATCAATTAAAAATCATATCATTAAATATGAGAGTTCTGACTTGCATGCTCTGCTATTTGATGAGATATTGCTGATTGTTATATTATAGTGAAGTTGAGGATCCTGTTGGATGAGGTGCAAATGAATTGAAGGCAAAACCCAGAAACAAAACGAACCCACATGTTTACTTTAAAGAATAAATAAAAATCCAATTTGATGCAATTTGTATAAACAAATAATTAAAACAGTAATTATTTTTCCTGTTAAGAATCTTCACCTCGGCTTTGTGAATCCAAATCAGAGTTCAGTAGATCTAAATTGGGTATTCTTTCAACTATATTTATTGCACTCCATTAGCAGACCTTGAAAGCAATATTAATTTGTTATTCACCGTGTGGAATCAATGAAAGAATTACTTTCTTTTCAATTAAAAAAATGATAAACAAGTAAACATCTATAAGAAAAAGATAAACAAGAAAAGCATCTATAAGACTCTTGAATTCCCAGCAAACAATAGTTTGTTATTCACCCTGTCGAATCAATGAAAGAATTACTTTCCTTTCAATAAAAAAAAATGATAAACAAGTAAAGTATCTATAAGACTCCCACATAACAAGTAAAGCATTTGTAAAATGGAGCAAAATAAAATATTCCATGATTGCTTACTTTACATGCACTATAAGAATTGGCATAACATGCGGGCATCCTCACAACAACATCATAATTTTTCAGCATTTTGGAAATAATTTACAAACTTCCTTCAATATGGTTGATGCGATCGTTTCCGCAGTGTTGGAGCAGCTGATTTCAACGACATTTGAAGAGGCAAAAGAACGGGTGAGGCTTGTAACGGGTGTTCGCCGAGAAGTGAAGAGGCTGACATCCAATTTCGAAGCCATGCAAGCTCTGATGGTTGATGCAGAGCAAAGGCAATGGAAGGAGGAAAGGGTGAGACTTTGGTTAGAAAATCTCAAACACGCATCTTACGACATGGAGGATGTGTTGGATGAGTGGAACACTGCAAGGCTTAAACTGAAAATCGAAGGTGATGATGATGAGAATCCTCAAACGAAGAAGGTATGTTCCTTCTTTCCCGCTGCCTCTTGCTTTGGATTCAAACAAATCTTTATGCATAGGAAGATTGCTCTAAAGATAAAAGAAATAAATGAAAAAATAGATGATATTTCTAGACAGAAAGATTTGTTTAATTTGAATGTCATTCCAAGTGTTGAGAAGTCTGAGCGGTTACAAAGTACTGCCTTAATTAATGTATCAGAAGTATGCGGTAGAGATGAAGAGAATAATACTCTAAAGAGCAAGTTGTTATGTGAGGGTAGTGCAGAACAGAATGCCGTCCAAATCATCTCTCTCGTAGGGATGGGTGGCATTGGCAAGACAACTCTTGCTCAATATGCCTTCAATGATATTGATGTCATTAATCATTTTCATATAAGAATGTGGGTGTGTGTATCAGACCCTTTTGATGAGCATAGGGTTGCGAAAGCAATCATTGAAGAGCTTAGGGTTCAAAGTGCAATCATTGAAGATTTGAAAGGTTCTGCCCTTAATTTAAACGAGTTGAATTCACTTCTTCAATGCATTAATAAATCTGTTTCAGGGAAAAGATTTTTCCTTGTCTTAGATGATGTGTGGACAGATGATTATCGCAAGTGGGAGCCATTCCGCAATTGTCTAATGAATGGACTTCGCGGAAGTAAGATTTTGGTTACCACTCGTAAGGAGGAAACTGCTAAAATGATGCAGTCAACTGATTTTATCTCCATCAAAGGATTGTCTGAACAACAATGTTGGTCGTTGTTCCAACGAATTGCATTTTTTGGTAGATCTGATTCCGAGTCTGATTATGAACAACTGCAAGAAATTGGTAGAAAAATTGTAGAGAGGTGTAAGGGCTTGCCACTTGCTGCCAAGACCATTGGGAGTCTCTTGCAATTTAAAAAAAGTAGGGAACAGTGGCAAATTATATTAAATAGTGAGTTGTGGGAGCAAAAAGAGTTTGAAGATGGTGTTGTAGCTCCACTACTACTAAGTTATAATGATTTGTCTTCCAAGATAAAACAATGTTTCTCTTATTGTGCAGTCTTCCCAAAAGATTATAATCTAGAAAAGGATGAATTGATTAAGTTATGGATTGCTCAAGGTTATATTGAGGCAAAAAAAAGTAAAGATTTGGAGATGATTGGTCAAGGGTATTTTAATTGCTTAGCCGCAAGATCTTTCTTCCAAGAGTTTCAAAGTGACGAGGGAGGTACTATTATAAGTTGCAAAATGCATGACATAGTGCATGATTTTGCACAATTTCTTACTAAAAAAGAGTGTTCTTTCGTGCGAATTGATGGTGTTCAAGAATGCATAAGCACTTTTGATCACGAGAAGCTTCGACATTTAATGTTGGTGTTCGACGAAGACGCTTCTATTCCTGTGTCCATATCCAATGCCAAAAAACTGCGTAGTCTTTTAATTGATATTACGCTTACTCATGTGGATTCATCTCAAAGCTTATTTAAACAAATGACATGTTTAAGGGCATTAAGGATATTCAGTCCTTTTTATATGATGGACTTCAAATGATGATTAAAGCACTTTTCAAGGGGATAGGAAAATTGATTCATTTAAGATACCTCTATTTATTTGGCATGGATATAGAAGAATTGCCAGAGACATGTTGCGAGTTATTTAATTTGCAAACTTTACACATCCAAAGATGTCACATCAAAAGATTACCCCTAGGGATTGGAAAGTTAGTTAATCTCAGGCATTTAATATTTGATAATTATTGTTTAGATTATATGCCTAAAGGAATAGAGAGATTAACTAGTCTTAGAACATTAAGTGAGTTTGTAGTTGTGAGAGGGATGGCAAATATGGTAGTGAAGCATGTAATTTTGACGGTCTCAAAGAGTTAAATGATCTTCAAGGGTCTCTTAGTATTCGAAGGTTGGAGAATGTTACAGATGTTGATGAGGTTAAGAATGCGCATCTTGAGAAAAAGGAGAATCTTGTTGGTTTGGAATTAAAATTTTATAGTCGTGAAAGACGGACAGAGAGAATGGATCATGAAGAGATTATTGAAGCCTTACAGCCACCTCCAAATATAGAGTCGTTAGAGATACGGTCATATGAAGGCAAGACTCTATTCCCAAATTGGATATTGTCATTAAATAAGCTGAAGCATTTAGAGATTAACTATTGCGATAACTTGGAGATTATGCCTCCTTTGGGAAAATTGCCATCACTTGAAGTACTCAAAGTACTGATTATGCATCGTATAAAAAGAGTGGGTGATGAATTTTTGGGAATAGCAAGTAGTGGCACATCTTCATCAATTACAGCCTTTCCTAAATTGAAAACACTCAGACTTGGGCATTTGTATGAATGGGAAGAGTGGGATTTTGGAAAAGAAGATATTACAGTCATGCCCCAACTCAACTACTTGTGGATTGTTCAATGTTATAAACTGAAGTCGATTCCAGATCAACTTCTTCGGAGAACAACAATGAAGACATTGGAAATTGGTGGCTGTCCAATTTTAAGCGAACGTTTCAAAAAAAGGGGAGACGATCAGTCGAAGATCTCTCACATCCCTACAATCTTTATTGATCCAGATTCTGGTTAGTTAATTTGTGTTGTTTATTTGTGTTGTTTATATTATATCTATCATAAGTTAGAGTAGCAAGAGAGCCATTAATGAGTTAAAAATCATCATTTTGCTCCTCTTTTTTCCAGGTTCCTCCTGGCGCACCAACGGTGAATGCAATTTCGAAAACTTTTGTTAAGAATCTTCACCTCGGTTTGTTAAAATTTAGTATATATGTAATTAGTTGTTTCAGAGCTATAAATTTTTTTAGTGCAAGATACTGCTCCCTTGGAGTTATAAACGATGAATGCAACCCATAAATTTTTGTTAAGAATCTTCACCTTGGTTTTTTGAATCCAAATCAGAATTCAGTAGGTCTCAATAGGGTAGTCTTTCAACTATAATTATGCTCGAAAACTTTTAGACAATGCTAAAATTCAATGTCTTAGAATGCGCTTTTTTACTTCGCGATTTATATCCATCGTGCCTCGTCCCAAATGGTTGGGATAGGCATTTTCTCCATTTCGATACCAAAAGCTGTCGTTGACTATAACATATTTTGAAATTTTAACTCAATTTAGCTGATTGTTAGACCCTAATCTTACTCCTAATTTTATAAAATCAACTCTTTATTGATAAATTTCAAAAAAAAAAAACTCAATTTAAAATATAACCCCTAATTTACAAAAACATCCTAATTTCTTCAATTTTTTATTATTTTCTCGTCAAATTAATTCTTTATAAAACCTTATTCATCACTTAAATAATATTTTTTTATGATTAATTTATCCAAATTACACCAAACCTTAATCATAAATTTGAAAATTCCTAATTTCGAAGTCATACCTATGAATCTAGACTTGCTTTATTCATGCAATTTTTTTTAAAGCCAAAGTGGCATGTGCGTGACAGTCTCAAGTGTAGGTATGTACAATTTATTTTAGTTTGGTGTGACATTTTAACAACATGACTCTCTAAGGATTTGAATAGTACTAAAAGATAGAGTTATATATATATTATCAAATCACAATAAGAAGTAAATCAAATCACTATTTATTTTCTTAAAAATTCTTTCTTTGTAAAAGTTTACAATATGTTGCTTAAGATCATTATTATCCTCGGATTCTATTACTGACTCCTCAAGCCGCAAATCAATCAACAAAGGAATCAATAATAAGGCACTCAAGACTTTCCCTATAGTAAAATACACAGCAGAGTTGAAGCTTCCAGGCTTGGACACAGAATGTGTTATATGTCTATCAGAATTTGCAACTGCTGAGCGTATGCGGATCCTGCCCAAATGCAGTCATGGCTTCCACGTTCGTTGCATCGATAAGTGGCTGAAATCGAATGCTCTTCATGCCCAAAAATGCAGGCATTGCTTGATTGAAACTTGCGAGAAAATTGTGGGATGCAGCCAGCAGCAGGCAAGCTCATTAACACCAATATCTTTGCCTTTGCAAGAAACTGTTGTGAGTGTTGTGCCACTGGAACCTGAAGGTGTTGTACACAATTACGTGGGACAAATCTGAAGTTGTACATGTTAATTAGGAGTGGTTCATTTTAATTCTTTATTTATTTAGTCTTCGAGGGAATAAAATTATAATTTACCTGCCTAATCTTATTTACTTGTTTTCATTTCTCTTGTTTTATACAAGTATCTGTTGAAGACATCTCTGTGAGCTGTGCATGCAACTTGCATGCATAAACAAAGAGCACCGAAAGTAATGTTGACAAAGTTGGCATGGTAAGCTGGCAACAAACGTATCCAAGACGTGTGACATTGTTTACGCATCTTGGGCACTATAAAATGGAGCCTTGAGTCCATTGTTTATCATCCCAAAGTCTCATATGTGAGAGTAATAGAGAGTGTTTGAGAGTTTTTGTAAAGCTTTAGGGTTAAGCTTGTAATTCTTTGTTTGTGAGTAATAAAGAAGATTTTTCTCTCATTTCTTCTCTATTGTGTGTGTTTCATCACAACAAGTGATATCAGGAGCTAAGGTTCCACAGTGGGATCTCGAAACTCGGTAACAGAGGTTCTGTTCGGAAAGTCGGTTTCGACGAAAGTTGTCAAAAATCGATTTTGAGCATACCATCAGATTTTTCACGGCGAGACGAGCACGATGGTATTTTCCGACGATCGAACGGAGGTCCCAGTAAGTCGCACGCACCAACCAGAGGCAACACCACGCGCATCAACACGCCGCTCAAGGAAAAAGACGATCACGTCAACCGCCACATGTCGCCACACAGCGCACAGTCAGCGCCCAATCAGCGCCAAGTCAGCGCCACGTCAACGACCAGTCAGCAACACAGTCAGCTGCCACGTCATCGCCACAGTCAGCTGCCACGTCATCGCCACAGTCAGCTGCCACGTCATCGCCACAGTCAGCTGCCACGTCAGCAACACTTGCCACGTCAGCGGTGTCTGGTAAATTTCAGATAGGTCCCTGAACTTTCTAGAAATTACAATTCAACCCCTACTTTCTTTCAGTAATTTATAATTTAGTCCCTGAACTTTTTAGAAAATTACAATTTAATCCCTTTACTTTTTCGTAATTGCACTTTGGCCCCTGAATTTTCGGAAATTGCACTTTGACCCATGTAATTTCTGATTTGCAATTTGGTCCCTGGTTCGGATTTTGACAAACGAAGTATCATTTCCACATTTTCATTTTCAACCATTCTGGACGCAAGGTGAGGTCCGTTTTTTGAAATTCTGCCTAGAATTTTTATGATGGATGGGGGCAACGGAAAAATGGTTTTGTTAAACAGTACCAGCTATTTTACATGGAGAGGAAGGATGAAAGACCTTCTGTATCTGAGCGGTTACAAAGTACTGGCTTAATTAATATGTCAGAAGTATGCGGTAGAGACGAGGAGAATAATACTCTAAAGAACAAGTTGTTATGTGAGGGTAGGGCAGAACAGAATGCCGTCCAAATCATCTCTCTCGTAGGGATGGGTGGCATTGGCAAGACAACTCTTGCTCAATATGCCTTCAATGTTATTGATGTCATTAAACATTTTCATATAAAAATGTGGGTGTGTGTATCAGACCCTTTTGATGTGATTAGGGTTGCAAAAGCAATCATTGAAGAGCTTAGGGTTCAAAATGCAATCATTGAAGATTGAAAGGTTCTGCCCCTAATTTAAACGAGTTGAATTCACTTCTTCAATGCATTAATAAATCTGTTTCAGGGAAAGATTTTTCCTTGTCTTAGATGATGTGTGGACAGATGATTATCGCAAGTGGGAGCCATTCCGCAATTGTCTAATGAATGGACTTCGCGGAAGTAAGATTTTGGTTACCACTCGTAAGGAGGAAACTGCTAAAATGATGCAGTCAACTGATTTTATCTCCATCAAAGGATTGTCTGAACAACAATGTTGGTCGTTGTTCCAACGAATTGCATTTTTTGGTAGATCTGATTTTGAGTCTGATTATGAACAACTGCAAGAAATTGGTAGAAAAATTGTAGAGAGGTGTAAGGGCTTGCCACTTGCTGCCAAGACCATTGGGAGTCTCTTGCAATTTAAAAAAAGTAGGGAAGAGTGGCAAATTATATTAAATAGTGAGTTGTGGGAGCAAAAAGAGTTTGAAGATGGTGTTGTAGCTCCACTACTACTAAGTTATAATGATTTGTCTTCCAAGATAAAACAGTGTTTCTCTTATTGTGCAGTCTTCCCAAAAGATTATAATCTAGAAAAGGATGAATTGATTAAGTTATGGATTGCTCAAGGTTATATTGAGGCAAAAAAAAGTAAAGATTTGGAGATGATTGGTCAAGGGTATTTTAATTGCTTAGCCGCAAGATCTTTCTTCCAAGAGTTTCAAAGTGACGAGGGAGGTACTATTATAAGTTGCAAAATGCATGACATAGTGCATGATTTTGCACAACTTCTTACTAAAAAAGAGTGTTCTTTCGTGCGAATTGATGGTGTTCAAGAATCCATAAGCACTTTTGATCACGAGAAGCTTCTACATTTAATGTTGGTGGTAAAAGCTTCTATTCCTGTGTCCATATCCAATGCCAAAAAACTGCGTAGTCTTTTAATTGATATTACGCTTACTCATGTGGATTCATCTCAAAGCTTATTTAAACAAATGACATGTTTAAGGGCATTAAGGATATTCAGTCCTTATTTATATGATGGACTTCAAATGATGATTAAAGCACTTTTCAAGGGGATAGGAAAATTGATTCATTTAAGATACCTCTATTTATTTGGCATGGATATAGAAGAATTGCCAGAGACATGTTGCGAGTTATTTAATTTGCAAACTTTACACATCCAAAGATGTCACATCAAAAGATTACCCCTAGGGATTGGAAAGTTAGTTAATCTCAGGCATTTAATATTTGATAATTATTGTTTAGATTATATGCCTAAAGGAATAGAGAGATTAACTAGTCTTAGAACATTAAGTGAGTTTGTAGTTGTGAGAAGGGATGGCAAATATGGTAGTGAAGCATGTAATTTTGACGGTCTCAAAGAGTTAAATGATCTTCAAGGGTCTCTTAGTATTCGAAGGTTGGAGAATGTTACAGATGTTGATGAGGTTAAGAATGCGCATCTTGAGAAAAAGGAGAATCTTGTTGGTTTGGAATTAAAATTTTATAGTCGTGAAAGACGGACAGAGAGAATGGATCATGAAGAGATTATTGAAGCCTTACAGCCACCTCCAAATATAGAGTCGTTAGAGATACGGTCATATGAAGGCAAGACTCTATTCCCAAATTGGATATTGTCATTAAATAAGCTGAAGCATTTAGAGATTAACTATTGCGATAACTTGGAGATTATGCCTCCTTTGGGAAAATTGCCATCACTTGAAGTACTCAAAGTACTGATTATGCATCGTATAAAAAGAGTGGGTGATGAATTTTTGGGAATAGCAAGTAGTGGCACATCTTCATCAATTACAGCCTTTCCTAAATTGAAAACACTCAGACTTGGGCATTTGTATGAATGGGAAGAGTGGGATTTTGGAAAAGAAGATATTACAGTCATGCCCCAACTCAACTACTTGTGGATTGTTCAATGTTATAAACTGAAGTCGATTCCAGATCAACTTCTTCGGAGAACAACAATGAAGACATTGGAAATTGGTGGCTGTCCAATTTTAAGCGAACGTTTCAAAAAAAGGGGAGACGATCAGTCGAAGATCTCTCACATCCCTACAATCTTTATTGATCCAGATTCTGGTTAGTTAATTTGTGTTGTTTATTTGTGTTGTTTATATTATATCTATCATAAGTTAGAGTAGCAAGAGAGCCATTAATGAGTTAAAAATCATCATTTTGCTCCTCTTTTTTCCAGGTTCCTCCTGGCGCACCAACGGTGAATGCAATTTCGAAAACTTTTGTTAAGAATCTTCACCTCGGTTTGTTAAAATTTAGTATATATGTAATTAGTTGTTTCAGAGCTATAAATTTTTTAGTGCAAGATACTGCTCCCTTGGAGTTATAAACGATGAATGCAACCCATAAATTTTTGTTAAGAATCTTCACCTTGGTTTTTTGAATCCAAATCAGAATTCAGTAGGTCTCAATAGGGTAGTCTTTCAACTATAATTATGCTCGAAAACTTTTAGACAATGCTAAAATTCAATGTCTTAGAATGCGCTTTTTTACTTCGCGATTTATATCCATCGTGCCTCGTCCCAAATGGTTGGGATAGGCATTTTCTCCATTTCGATACCAAAAGCTGTCGTTGACTATAACATATTTTGAAATTTTAACTCAATTTAGCTGATTGTTAGACCCTAATCTTACTCCTAATTTTATAAAATCAACTCTTTATTGATAAATTTCAAAAAAAAAAACTCAATTTAAAATATAACCCCTAATTTACAAAAACATCCTAATTTCTTCAATTTTTTATTAATTTCTCGTCAAATTAATTCTTTATAAAACCTTATTCATCACTTAAATAATATTTTTTTATGATTAATTTATCCAAATTACACCAAACCTTAATCATAAATTTGAAAATTCCTAATTTCGAAGTCATACCTATGAATCTAGACTTGCTTTATTCATGCAATTTTTTTAAAGCCAAAGTGGCATGTGCGTGACAGTCTCAAGTGTAGGTATGTACAATTTATTTTAGTTTGGTGTGACATTTTAACAACATGACTCTCTAAGGATTTGAATAGTACTAAAAGATAGAGTTATATATATTATCAAATCACAATAAGAAGTAAATCAAATCACTATTTATTTTCTTAAAAATTCTTTCTTTGTAAAAGTTTACAATATGTTGCTTAAGATCATTATTATCCTCGGATTCTATTACTGACTCCTCAAGCCGCAAATCAATCAACAAAGGAATCAATAATAAGGCACTCAAGACTTTCCCTATAGTAAAATACACAGCAGAGTTGAAGCTTCCAGGCTTGGACACAGAATGTGTTATATGTCTATCAGAATTTGCAACTGCTGAGCGTATGCGGATCCTGCCCAAATGCAGTCATGGCTTCCACGTTCGTTGCATCGATAAGTGGCTGAAATCGAATGCTCTTCATGCCCAAAAATGCAGGCATTGCTTGATTGAAACTTGCGAGAAAATTGTGGGATGCAGCCAGCAGCAGGCAAGCTCATTAACACCAATATCTTTGCCTTTGCAAGAAACTGTTGTGAGTGTTGTGCCACTGGAACCTGAAGGTGTTGTACACAATTACGTGGGACAAATCTGAAGTTGTACATGTTAATTAGGAGTGGTTCATTTTAATTCTTTATTTATTTAGTCTTCGAGGGAATAAAATTATAATTTACCTGCCTAATCTTATTTACTTGTTTTCATTTCTCTTGTTTTATACAAGTATCTGTTGAAGACATCTCTGTGAGCTGTGCATGCAACTTGCATGCATAAACAAAGAGCACCGAAAGTAATGTTGACAAAGTTGGCATGGTAAGCTGGCAACAAACGTATCCAAGACGTTGTGACATTGTTTACGCATCTTGGGCACTATAAAATGGAGCCTTGAGTCCATTGTTTATCATCCCAAAGTCTCATATGTGAGAGTAATAGAGAGTGTTTGAGAGTTTTTGTAAAGCTTTAGGGTTAAGCTTGTAATTCTTTGTTTGTGAGTAATAAAGAAGATTTTTCTCTCATTTCTTCTCTATTGTGTGTGTTTCATCACAACAAGTGATATCAGGAGCTAAGGTTCCACAGTGGGATCTCGAAACTCGGTAACAGAGGTTCTGTTCGGAAAGTCGGTTTCGACGAAAGTTGTCAAAAATCGATTTTGAGCATACCATCAGATTTTTCACGGCGAGACGAGCACGATGGTATTTTCTGACGATCGAACGGAGGTCCCAGTAAGTCGCACGCACCAACCAGAGGCAACACCACGCGCATCAACACGCCGCTCAAGGAAAAAGACGATCACGTCAACCGCCACATGTCGCCACACAGCGCACAGTCAGCGCCCAATCAGCGCCAAGTCAGCGCCACGTCAACGACCAGTCAGCAACACAGTCAGCTGCCACATCATCGCCACAGTCAGCTGCCACGTCATCGCCACAGTCAGCTGCCACGTCATCGCCACAGTCAGCTGCCACGTCATCGCCACAGTCAGCTGCCACGTCATCGCCACGTGTCTACCACATCAGCAACACCTGCCACGTCAGCGGTGTCTGGTAAATTTCAGATAGGTCCCTGAACTTTCTAGAAATTACAATTCAACCCCTATACTTTCAGTAATTTATAATTTAGTCCCTGAACTTTTTAGAAATTACAATTTAATCCCTTTACTTTTTCGTAATTGTACTTTGGCCCCTGAATTTTCGGAAATTGCACTTTGACCCATGTAAATTCTGATTTGCAATTTGGTCCCTGGTTCAGATTTTGACAAACGAAGTATCATTTCCACCATTTTCAACCATTCTGGACGCAAATGTGATGTCCGTTTTTTGAAATTCTGCCTAGAATTTTTATGATGGATGGGGGCAACGGAAAAATGGTTTTGTTAACCAGTACCAGCTATTTTACATGGAGAGGAAGGATGAAAGACCTTCTGTATGTGAAGGACTATGTGATGGGGTTTTAAGGGGGAATATCGGTAACACAGCGGAAAACTGGAAAATCAAAATTTTCCGATTTCAAAATTTTTCTCGGATCAATTAAATAAACTTATTTATTTAATTATCCAATTATCAAATTCTGAAAAAATTACACAAGAGATCAAATTTCTTGATAATTACTGAATTGCCCCAAAACTTTGTAAATTGATTATTTTAGCCCAAAATTATCAAATATAATTTTGGATGATTCTAAATCATTTCTAAAATGTTTTTCAACACATCTAATGCATCAAAATCAGATTTGCAACAAATCCCCAAATTTTGAGCTAATTGCCGAGAGGTCCCCCATTTTTGAATTAATTACAATTTGGTCTCTTTTGTTCAAAACATATCAAGATCAAATCCAATCAACCCAAAAATTTGCATGCATCATATTCATACCATAATACATCACATATATGAAAAGCCCCAAATTTGGAGTGGGTTAAGAACCCTAATTGACCAATTTCATCAAATTGACCAATTTCACCAAATTTACAAAATCCAACACTTTAATCCATTCAATACTTCACCAATCTAGCCTCACCACTTTGAAAAAACTCTAGAACAATTCTAGGTCACCAATGAGTGGCTTACCAACTCTAGAATGACAACTTGATTTTCTAAAAATCAAAAGTAAAGCTTTGAAACCATTTCAAGCTTGCTTACTTACATGCATCACACTTTCATTCAAGTTCACAACCATATAAACACAAACTATATGAGTAGATATAACATCAAAGCATCACAAAATGAAGCTAAGCATGTTAGAAATATTTTCTATGTTGAAGACTTTAAAGAAAAACTTACAAAAATAAGATTTTTCCAAGCTTAGATGATGTGTGGATGAAAGATTATCGCAAGTGGGAGCCATTCCGAAATTGTCTAATAAATGGACTTCGCGGAAGTAAGATTTTGGTTACCACGCGTAAGGAGATAACTGCTGAAATGATACAATCAACTGATTTTATCTCAATCAAAGGATTATCTTAACATCAATGTTGGTCGTTGTTCCAACGAATTGTATTTTTTGGTAGATCTCATTCTGAGTTTGACTATGAACAACTGCAAGAAATTGGTAGAAAAATTGTAGAGAGGTGTAAGGGCTTGCCACTTGCTGCCAAAACCATTGGGAGTCTCTTGCGGTTTAAAAAAAAGTAGGGAAGAGTGGCAAATTATATTAAATAGTGAGTTGTGGGAGCAAAAGAGTTTGAAGAAGGTGTTGTAGCTCCACTACTACTAAGTTATAATGATTTGCCTTCCAAGATAAAACAGTGTTTCTCTTATTGTGCAGTATTCCCAAAAGACTATGATCTAGAAAAGGATGAATTGATTAAGTTATGGATTGCTCAAGGTTATATTGAGGCAAAAAAAAGTAAAGATTTGGAGATGATTGGTCAAGAGTATTTTAATTGCTTAGTCGCAAGATCTTTCTTCCAAGAGTTTCAAAATGACGAGGGAGGTACTATTATAAGATGCAAAATGCATGACATAGTGCATGATTTTGCACAACTTCTTACTAAAAAAGAGTGTTCTTTCATGGGAATTGAAAGTTCTCAAAAATCCATAAACACTTTTGATCACGAGAAGCTTCGACATTTAATGTTGGTGTTAGACAGAGACGCTTCTGTTCCTATGTCTATATCCAATGCCAAGAAACTGTGTAGCCTTTTAATTTATATTACGCCGACTCAAGTGGATTCATCTCAAAGCTTATTTAATCAAATAACATGTTTAAGGGCATTAAGGATATTATAACTACTGATGGACATCAAATGATGATTAATGCACTTTTAAAGGGGAAAGGAAAATTGATTCATTTAAGATACCTCCAATTCAATGTCATGAAAATGGAAGAATTGTCAGAGAAATGTTGCGAGTTACTTAATTTGCAAACTTTAGACATCCAAGGATGTCACTGTTGGCGACTTGGACGCATAATCGATTGTAATTGGTTTTGATGATGCAACGCGAGAAAGAAGACTTCGACGTGCAAACACGAAGCAGTACAAAAAGTGTCGAAGCATATGTGGTGAAGAGCGAGAATGTGAAGACTAACGCATAATTGAAGAAATCATGAGAAGTCTTAGCTTAGTGCTCTAATTGTAGGTGAGTTTACTCAAGTGATCTAAAGCTCTTAGGAATCATACATTTTGCATCACTTGCATTTAAAATGGCTTAGAATGCTAAAAGAATCATTTGCATTTTATTTGCACCAAAATGAACTTCATGCACAAGTGCATCGGTAAATGATCTTCTAAAAACTAGAAAACGGTTGAATTAAACTTCACATGATATACCGTTAGATAGATATGTGTCTCTAGTTTGCTACGGTTCAAACGGAACACAATTCGGATGCATAGAATTTTGCTAGAGCCATTTTAGTACAACATGCTCATATGTGCGTTTTCTGCATACATGTCACATTAGAAAAGTTCCATAAACTTCATATTAATGTTTGTGGAGCTGAATTTTTTACAGAAGCTAGATCTATGTGTCTAGTTTATGTAGAAATTTACGGATCATGATTTGGAATTTTCTAGAGAAAGTTATGGCCGAAATACCGAGTGCCGTCAGTCTTGACTGATCATCAGAACATGCATTCCGGTCTCAAAACCGGCATACCGGTCCCAAAACCGGCATACCGGTCTCTGTAACCGGCATACCGGTTCCAGAGGTGCCAACGGTCATATTTTGAGCCGTTAGATCGGCATACCGGTCCCATACCGGTTCCAGAACCCTAAAACGGCTATAAACGGCTAGTTTTGTGCAAAATCTATAAATTCATCATTTTCCTCACTTCTAACACACCTCTTGCACATATATTCATCATATAATCATGTCAAAACATTCTTGAGAGTTTATAACCATCTTCAAATCGTTTTACACTCTCTACATTTGAAAAAGCTCATATTTCATCTTCATATTCATATTAGTGAGCTTTGATCATTTGGGTAACCAACTCACACAATCTTCTTTATCATTGTGAGTGCCCAAGTGTGTTTTACAATTTCTTTATCAAAAACACTGGCGGTTTGTGAAATCCCATAGTTTGGGTAAGTTGTAAAGGTTGTGAGTGCACCTACGAACAAAACTCAAAGTTGTAAAGGTTGTGAGTACGCCTACGAACAAAACTCAAAGTTGTAAAAGGTTTGGAGTGCACCTTTGCGGAAAACTCTTGGTTACGAGTGAGCCACGACAAAACTCGGATTTTAGTGGAAATCTTCAAGCGAGGCTTGGGGGAGTGGACGTAGGCACATTTGGCCGAACCACTATAAATCTCGGTGTCGTATTTCTCTTTCTCTTAACTTTTACTTATTTGCAAGTTTTATTTACATTTATATTATTGAATAGAAAACTTGCATATAGGTTATTATTTACAATAGAGAAAATTAACCTAAGAGCCTATTTGGTAATAAGAGCTTAAAATCGGCAAAGATTTTATAATTCCGCATTTGTAGCGATAACCCAATTCACCCCCCTCTTGGGTATAGAGATTCTTTGTCGGTATTGCTTGTAGGGAATTTCAGTCACACATGCAAAAGATTACCCCAAGGGATTGGAAAGTTAGTTAATCTAAGACATTTAATATTTCATATCAATTTTTTAGAGTATATGCCTAAAGGAATTGAGAGATTAACTAGTCTTAGGACATTAAGTGAGTTTGTAGTTGTGAGAAGGGATGGAAAATATGGCAGTGAAGCATGTAACCTTGACAGCCTCAAAGAGTTAAATCACGTTCGAGGGTCTCTTGAAATTCGAGGGTTGGAGAACGTTACAGATATTGATGAGGTTAAGAATGCGCATCTTGAGGAAAAGGAGAATCTTTTTTGTTTGCGATTAATGTTTAATGAAAAATATAGATATAGTGAAAGACGGACAGAGAGAATACATCATGAAGAAATTATTGAAGCCTTACGACTTCCTCCAAATATAGAGTCGTTAGGGATAAATATCTATGAAGGCAAGACTCTATTCCCAAATTGGATATTATCATTAAATAAGCTGAAGGATTTAAAGATTAACCATTGCCATAACTTGGAGATTATGCCTCCTTTGGGAAAATTGCCATCACTTGAAGTACTCGAAGTACGGTATATGAATCGTATAAAAAGAGTGGGTGATGATTTTTTGGGAATAGCAAGTAGTAGTTGCACATCTTCATCAATTACAGCCTTTCCTAAATTGAAAACACTCACACTTGGGTCTTTGAATGAATGGGAAGAGTGGGATTTTGGAAAAGAAGATATTACAATCATGCCCCAACTCAACTACTTGGAGATTAGTGGCTGTGGTAAACTGAAGTCGATTCCAGATCAACTTCTTCGGAGCACAACAATGAAGACATTGGAGATTGCTAGCTGTCCTATTTTAGAAGAACGTTTCAGAAAAAAACTGGAGACGAATCAGACGATTGGTCGAAGATCTCTCACATTCCTACAATCCTTATTAATACTTACGATTGGTCGACGATGTGCGAGGTGAGGAACTCACTGATTTCAAAATTCAAATACGATTGAACCCCAAGTATTTTTTTTTTAAATTATATTTAATTAGTTAGGATTCGAAAATGTGTATCAAATTGGTTAGTCTCTGCTCTTCAGGTTCTTCTTCTTTTCTTTTTTATTTTATTTTCGTGGTCAGTTTCGAAATCAAAATTTTCTAGCATTTTTTGCTAAGCTTATGCTTGTGGGCTTGGGTGGAAACAGTAGCTTAACTCTTACTGGTGATGTCATAGCAAATCCAGAGTGAGTTTCTTCTTTATTTTTTTGACTAACTTTAATGTAGATTGAATCTTTTAATTGATTTAATTGTTTTTCCTGGGAGGATTCTTTGGCCACAAATGGCAAAGTGCAACAAGTCAATTATTTTGGTGTAGTATGGAGAATTTACTCACGTAAACAGAGAGAGATCATGAGAAGAAGCCAGAGAGGATTCAAATGCCTATCTCATGTACTAATTATGAAATCGGTTAGTATTTAAGGTTTTGAGTGGTGCTCTTATGTGGATTTTATTCTCCATTTTTTCAATGAAAAGCACATAATAGGTTTTGTTGGATTCAAATGTCTGATTTTTTAAGTTTTTTTCTTATAATGCAGAACATAATATGTAGGATTCCAGCATGCATCTACAGTGCATGTACCATGCAGGAAGCTACCATGAAGCTTCATGATACCAGCTGCCATACACCCCATGAGAAGACTCCAAGCCACCTTTAGGTGGTGATTGCCAAGAATCAAGGGGAGTTAAAATTTGGTGAAGCAAACAAAGAGATGCCATGAATCAATGAGTGATTTATGGCATGAACAGTAGCCACGAATTGGCTATAAATTCAAGGCCATTCCAGTGTTGTATAGCATCCCAAAGAAGTGTGAGAATTGTATAGAGAGTGTGTGTGAGGTTTTGTAAGTTTCTAGGTTTGTAAACTTAGTATTTATTCTTGAGAGTAATAAATACAATTCGGTTTTTCCTCAAACACTCCAAGAGTGATCGGTGATTCACTATAAGTGGTATCAGGAGCTTTGGTTCTTCATTGGGATCGAAAAACCGAAGAACGAAGTTCGGTTCGGAAAATTCTAGTTTCGAAAAAGTTGTCAAAAATTCATTTTGAGGGTACCATCAGCTAGTTCACGGAGAGACGAGCACGGTGGTATTTTCCGGCGACCGAACCGACGTCCCAGCAGGCTGCACGCGCCGACCAGAAAGTAACTCACGCTCCCTCATGCGCCACACGCACTGATAAAAGGTTGAAGACAATTACGTGGCAGCCACGTCGGCGTCCAGTCAGCGCCACGTCAGCAACCATGCCACGTCAGCTCGCCACGTCACCAAATCCGGTCCCACCTGCCACGTCAGCATCCTGGTAAATTTCATTTAGCCCCCTGAAGTTTTGAAATTTATAATTTTTCCCCAGAACTTTTAGGAATTTACAAATCAGCCTCTATGTCGGATTTAGACCAACGAAGTGTCTATTCCACCATTTTCGACCGTTCCGGACGCAACTGTGTCCTCGGATTTGTGAAATTTCTACCTAATTTTAGTGTAATCTCATTTTACACTTTAAAACTTAAAATAGAAATGGATGATACTCATTCTGGTGCAATGATTAAATTGGCTGCCACTAATTACTCCATCTGGAGACCTAGGATGATAGATTTTTTACATTGTAAAGATATGTTTGATGTCATCGAGTTGAAGGGAGAGAAACCAGAGTCTATTAAGGAGTATGATTGGAATAAACTCAACAACATAACTTTGGGTCAGATTAGGCAGTGGATCGGTCACAGTTTCTTCCACCACGTAGCACATGACACAGATGCTTATGAAATGTGGAGGAAATTGGAAGACATGTTCCAGGATAAAACAACTCAGAACAAAACCTTAATCATGAGGCGTTTGGTGAACCTGAAACTACGGAGTGGAACTTCCGTGGCAGAACACACCAACGAGTTCCAAAGCCTGGTGAACCAGTTGTCTGCAGTAGACATGCAACTGGCAGACGAAGTTCAAGCCCTCTTGCTACTCAGTTCTCTTCCTAATAATTGGGAGACTCTGGTGGTTACTCTCAGCAACTTAGCTCCAGGAGGCAAACTTTCCATGCCTATGGTAAATGATGCCCTGTCAAATGAAGAAGCCAGAAGAAAAGACGTGGGCTCAGATCAAACATAAGCCCTTGTCTTGAAGCAACGAGGAAGACAACAGGAGAAATATCAAGGTGGGAGAAGAGGCAGAAGCAAAAACATGGGCAGATCCAAGGACATGAAAAAGACATACAAGTGCTTCCACTGTGGCATAGAAAGCCACTAGAAGAAGAATTGCCGGAAACTGCAACGGGAGCAGGGACAAGGCAATAACCAGCCGAAGAAGAATGATGCGGAGACACTAGTAGTTATTATGGTGGATGTAGCTATATGCTCCGGTCAGGAAGAAGCATGCCTTCACACCGCAACTCAGGATGTCGAATAGGTGGTAGATACTGCAGCATCCTACCACGTCACTCCTCACGGGGATTTCTTCACAACATACAAAGTAGGAGACTTTGGAGCAGTGAAGATGGGGAATACCAGTTCTTCTCAGATAATGGGAATTGGCGAAATATAGTTGCGGACAAATGCAGGGTATACAATAACCCTGAAGGAGGTTAGACATGTTCCAGAACTTCGGCTCAACTTACTCTCGGGGGTAGCCCTTGACAAATAGGGCTATGCTAGCCACTTCAGCAACGACACTTAGAGGATGATAAAAAAGTGTCATGGTCATCGCCCGAGGACATATCTGTGGAACATTGTATAAGACTCATGTGAAGATCTGTTCAGAAAGCCTGAATGTAGCTGAATGGGAGGCTTCTCGGAATCTGTGGCACCAGAGACTCGATCACATGAGTGAAAGAGGGTTGTCTACCTTGACAAAAAAGGATCTAATCACCGTCTCCAAAAATGCTACTCTGGATCATTGCAATCACTGTCTATTCGGTAAGCAACACATAGTCTCTTTCAATTTCTCTTCTATAAAGAAATCAGAGTTACTCAGTCTGGTGTACTCTGATGTATGTGGCCCCTTGGAGGTAAACTCACTAGGCGGTAACAAATATTTTCTAACTTTTATTGACGATACTTCTCGGAAAGTATGGGTGTATTTTCTGAAAACAAAGGATCAGGTCATGGACTATTTCAAACTGTTCCATGCCATGGTCGAGCGTGAAACAGGGAAGAAACTGATGTGCCTTCGTACAGACAATGGAGGCGACTACACTTCTAGGGAGTTCAATGCCTACTGCAGAATCCACGACATTCGACACGAGATGACTGTTCCACGCACCCCACAACACAATGGTGTAGCTGAAAGGATGAACCGCACCATTATGGAGAAAGTCAGAAGCATGATCAGCATGGCCAAGCTGCCGAAGCCATTCTGGGGAGAAGTTGTTCGTGCCGCCTGCTACTTGATCAACAGATCACCATCTATACCGTTGAACTTCGAGATTCCGGAGAAAATATGGTCTGGTAAGAATCCCTCATATTCTCACCTCAGAATATTCGGATGTTTAGCATTTGCACATGTATCCAATGAGCTCAGGCAGAAGCTCGATGTAAGGACTACTCCATGCATCTTCATAGGCTATGGAGACGAAGAATTTGGATACAGGTTATGGTACCCGATGGAAAAGAAGGTCATCAGAAGCAGGGATATAGTGTTTCTTGAAGACCATACAATAGAAGACATTGAAAAGCCCAAGATGCCTTCTAAAACCAGTGCCGACAATGCCGATGCAAATCCAGACGTAACCCCAGTACCAGCACCAACACCAGTAGCCACAGATGATGATGGGGTGCAAGACATACCAGAAGCAGAACCAGAGGAGGAAGGAGGTGTTGAGCAGGGGGAGCTGCAGCCTGCTCCATCAGAGGCTTCAGGATCAACCATAGATCCAGATGACAACAGACAGCCAGAACCTCCAGTACGAAGATCCGAGAGAGGCCGGATTCCATCAGCCAGATACTCAAGATCATAATACATTCTGCTTACTAACGAGGGGGAGCTAGAAACCTTCAACGAAGCGGTATGTCATAAAGACAAAGACAAATGACTGCACGCAATGCAGGATGAGATGGAATCTCTGCAGAAAAATAACACTTATGAGATAGTCAAGCTCCCACATGGAATGAAGGCACTGAAGAACAAATAGGTATTCAAGCTCAAGAAAGATGGCAGCGGAAAAGTGGTGAAACTCAAAGCTCGGCTAGTGGTCAAAGGATTCCTACAGAAAAAGGGAATTGAATTTGATGAGATTTTTTCACCGGTGGTAAAATTGGCTTCAATCCAAGTTATCCTAGGATTGGTAGCCAGACTGAACTTGGAGCTTGAATAGATGGATGTCAAAACAACATTTCTTCATGGTGATCTGAATGAAGAAATCTACATGGAGCAGCCAGAAGGATTCAAGGTTTCAGGAAAAGAAAACATTGTTTTCAAGCTGAAAAGGAGCTTGTACGGGCTCAAGCAAGCACTGAGGCAATGGTACAAGAAGTTCGACTCATTCATGGTGGGTCAAGGCTACAAAAGAACTGCAGCAGATCAGTGTGTATACATTCAGAGGTTTCCAGATGGAAATTTCGTTGCTCATCTACTGTACGTAGATGACATGTTGATTGTTGGACAAGAAGCAGCGAAGATCAGCTAGCTGTAGTAGGAACTCTCCAAGGCTTTCGACATGAAAGACTTAGGACCAGCTCAACAGATTTTGGGAATGGAGATTGTTCGTGACAGACAGAACAAGAAGTTATGGCTTTCACAGGAGAGGTATATTGAAAGGGTAATCAGGAGGTTCGATATACAGAAAGCCAAACCAGTCAGCGTTCCGCTAGCGCACCATTTCAAACTGAGCAAGAGTTCGTGCCCCTCATCCAAGAAAGAGATAGAGGAAATGTCAACAATACCATATTCTTCATATGTTGGAAGCCTAATGTATGCAATTGTATGTATCATGCCAAATATTACACACGCAGTGGGTGCAGTGAGCCATTTTCTCTCTAACCCTGGAAAGCAACACTGGGAGGCAGTCAAATGGATTCTCGGTACCTCAAGGGTACAACGAAGTTTCGTCTGTGTTACGGGGGAGCTGATCTGATCTTGGAAGGCTATACAGATTCAGATATGGCAGAAGATCTTGATGGTAGGAAATCTACATCAGGATTCATCTACACTTTTGTAGGGGGAGCTGTATCATGGCAGTCAAGATTGCAGAGGTTTATTGCATTATCCACAACAGAGGCTGAGTACATTGCCATAGCTGAGGCAGGAAAAGAAATATTATGGCTAAAGCGTTTTCTCCAAGAGTTAGGGATCAAGCAGACAGAATACAAGATACATTGTGACAGTCAGAGTGCTATGAACCTGAGCAAGAACTCAATGTATCATGGGCGGACGAAACACATTGACATTCGCTATCACTGGATACGCGAGGTGATGGATCAACAACTGCTGAGACTAGTGAAGATCCATACAGATGAGAATCCAGCGGACATGTTAACGAAAGTGGTTACTCGAGACAAGCTAGAGTTGTGCAGAGACATAACCGGGATAGCTGTCAGATGATGATTGTTTCAGATGCAGCTGGAGGAGGAGAATTGTAGGATTCCAGCATGCATCTACAGTGCATGTCCCATGCAGGAAGCTACCATGAAGCTTCATGATACCAGCTGCCATGCACCCCATGAGAAGACTCCAAGCCACCTTTAGGTGGTGATTGCCAAGAATCAAGGGGAGTTGAAATTTGGTGAAGCAAACAAAGAGATGCCATGAATTAAGGAGTGATTTATGGCATGAACAGTAGCCACGAATTGGCTATAAATTCAAGGCCATTCCAGTGTTCTATAGCTTCCCAAAGAAGTGTGAGAATTGTATAGAGAGTGTGTGTGAGGTTTTGTAAGTTTCTAGGTTTGTAAACTTAGTATTTATTCTTGAGAGTAATAACTACAATTCGGTTTTTCCTCAAACACTCCAAGAGTGATCGGTGATTCACTACATAATAGGTTTTGTTGTCTAAGTTAACTAAGCTGAGAATTCAAAATCATGTTTTTTTCCCAATGAAGTAATGGATCAATAAAATCATAGGCTCATTATCTGACTAGGATTGTAATTAATTTGTTTCATTTTATGGGAAATCGAATCAATTAATTTGGTTCAGTTTGGTTTGAAGTTTTATAGAGTAGTATGAGATTGTGTTTTTTGTGTTGTAAAAATTGGATGACTCCAAGAGTAATCAGACTAAGATGAAATATGCAGTTTATTCTGGTCAGTTTTCGTATTGGGGCTATAATCAACTTATCAAGCTACATATGCAGTTTATTCTTAAAAGTGACTTCTTATTTTATGAATATTTATGGTTACTGGATACCAAATCGTTACTAATCTACAACCATTTAGAAAATAATTATGCAGCCCCTCAAGCTTTTGTTAATCGGTTTTGACTCTTGCTCTGTTGTGGTTTATTTGTGCTGTTTATATTCTATCTGCCATAAATCAGAGTTATCAAGAGAGCCATTAATGAGTTGAAGATGTATAAAAATCACCATTTTATTTTTTGTTTTTTGTTTTCTGAGTAGGTTCCTCCTAACACATCAGTGGTGAATGCAATTTCGAAATAGAGCACAGTGTTTGAGAAAAATTTTGAGAGTTTTCATTGGATTAGCTCCTGAAAATAAAAAGATTTTGGAAAACAAGTGAAGACATTCCTAGGGGCAGAAAAGAAACAACATACCCATTTCTTTGTCATCACTCACCAATCAATCTGTTGATTACTAATCAACACTAGATTTAATTATTCCAAGATAATCTGATTGATCTACTTTTGGGATCTACTAAAAAAGGGAAATGAGCTCATGATTTTTGTTAGATGGACAACTGAACGAGATATAATTTTGTTCATATGCCAATCGATGACCAAATTTAGGATAATTTTTCCTTGCTATATATAATCATAATTGTATCTTTGAATCCTTTGGAGTTTGTTGAGCTATGGCTTTTGATTGGAAGCTTGTACTCTTTCATTTCTCGTGAGTTTAGGATACTAATTCTGTCTTTATCTTGATTTGTATTAAACTCTTTATAATTATATTAATGCAACACTCATGACGGGGTTTGTGTTGGCGACTTGGTCGCATAAATGGATTTTGATGACGTCAACGCGAAAGAAGTCTTCGACGTGCAAACATGAAACAATACAAAAAGTGTCGAAGCATATGGGGTGAAGAGCGAGAATGTGAAGACTTGCGGAAAATCGAAGATACATTGCGAAGTCTTAGTTTAGGATTTAATTTGTAATGTGAATTGTAATATTCAAGTGCCTAAGCTCATAAGGATCATGCACATTCACTTAGATGTATTAGGTTCATGTACAAAATACATTAAAATCTTCATATCTGCATTTTTGTATTGAGGCCGGCATACCGGTCCCTTACCGGTCACCATACCGGTGAGATGTTCTGTTTTGCAAGCTCACTGGAACCGGCATGGACCCTATCGGTCCACTTACCGGTCACTAAACCGGTGGACCTATGGATTGCATTTCTACTGGAACCGGCATACTCCAAACCGGTCTATACCGGTCTTCCCAACTGCTAGTTCCTTCACTGGAACCGGTATGACCTAAACCGGGTTTCATACGGGTGAGCAAACCGGCATACCGGTGACCATACCGATCAAGCTCTTCATTGTACACACTCATTGGAACCGGCACGGACCAAACCGGTCCTCATACCGGTTTTCATACCGGTCTAACGTAAACTTGCCCAACGGTAATATAGCTATTAGTATCCGTTGAAGACCCAGACCGGTATACCGGTCTCATACCGGTATCCATACCGGTCGTGCTGTAAGTTGGGGAATGCTTTGCATTTTATTAGAAATAGGACCCCAACTCATTTGTACTTGGTTAGAGACTTAGAAACCTTCATACATATTCTACCAAGGCAAATACAAGAGTGTCTTAAACCTTCATAGACTTAAAAACTCATACAAGCTCACACACACCTTCATTACATTTTGTGCGCTTAGAACTCTTGGGTTTGCATCTCACACAATCGTCTTAATAATTGTGAGTGCCTAAGTGTATTTTAAATCTTTCTTAACAAAACACTTGTGGTTTGTGAAATCCTATTAGTTTGGGTAATTGTAAAGGTTGTGAGTGCGCCTACGAACAAAACTTAAAGTTGTAAAGGTTGTGAGTACGCCTACGAACAAAACTCATAGTTGTAAAAGGTTTGGAATGCACCTTTGCGGAAAAATCCTGGTTACGATTGAGCCACGGCAAAACTCGGATTTTAGTGGAAATCTTCAAGCGAAGCTTGGGGGAGTGGACGTAGGCACGTTTGGCCGAACCACTATAAATCTCGGTGTCGTATTTCTCTTTCCTTTAACTTTTACTTATTTGCAAGTTTATTTTCATTTATATTATTGAATAGAAAACTAGCATGTATGTTATTATTTACAAATAGAGAAAATTGACATAAGAGCCTATTTGGTAGTAATATCTTAAAATAGGCAAAGATTTTATAATTCCGCATTTAAAGCGATAACCCAATTCACCCCCTCTTGGGTATAGAGATTTCTTGTCGCTATTGCTTGTAGGTACTTTCAGTTGGTATCAGAGCGAGGTATTCTCTACAAGACTTAACCGTCCGAGAATAGATCATGGCCTCTACAAGCAAATCGTCAAATCTTTTCGAGGGATATTCAACGACTAGACCTCCATTTTACACTCGAACGGACTACAATTATTGGAAGAAGAGGATGTTGACTTATCTCCTTGCAAGTGATTCGCAATCCTATCTGGTGATTACACGGGGTGTACAAGTATCAATGAAGAAAAATAGCAATGGAGTTGATATTCCAAAACCGGGCTCAAAATGGGATAGTGAGGATGTAAAACTAGCCTCACAAAATGCTAAGGCACTCAACCAACTCCTATGTGCCATTGATCGGGATCAAATAAGTAAACTTCCGGAGTGTGAAAATGCTTATAATTATTGGAAGTCTTCGGAAATGGTCAATATGGGCACAAGCCAAGTAAATGAATCAAAGATCAACATGTTCATGTGCGAATTGGACAATTTCAAGATGGAATCCGGGGAAGAAATTGATCACATGATTTCAAGATTTATGGTCATCATCAATCATTTGGCCGCTTTGGGAAAAGTCATCGGGTCATCCGATCAAGTGAAGAAAATTTTGAGATCACTCCCGAAGGAATATAGAAGCTACACCTCCTCCATTAAAGAAGCAAACGACGTAAACACTTTAAAGTTGGATGATTTGGTCGGAAAATTGATTGAGTATGAAATGGAGATCAAGATGGATAGAAAGGAGGAATATGAGAAGAAAACAAAGAAAAATCTCGCCTTGAAAGCAAAAAGAAAAGATGAGTCAAGCTCAAGTGAAGAAGAAAATAGTGCTGATGAGTTGGCTCAAATAAATAAGAATTTCAAGAAGCTCATTCAATCCATGAAGAAAAAAGGAAAATCAAGAACGGAGGAAAAGAAAGAAGAAGGACCACAGAAGAATAAGAAAATTATCTGCTATGAATGCAATAAACCGGGTCACATAGCTACTGATTTCCCATTGAGGAAAATGAAAGGAAAATCAAAGAAAATGACAATGAAAGCAACTTCAACTTGGAGTGATAGCGACTCTAGCTCATCCGAGGAGGAAGAATAAGTCCAAGAAAGAACAAATCTAGCATTTATGGCTATCACGGATGAGAACTTCCACTTTGAAAGCGAAGAGGAAGAGGTACATAATTCTCAAGACTATAATGATTTACTTAATGCTTTTAATAGTTTAAAATAATTGTGTGACATGCTTAAAAAAAATTTTAGTTAGTTAAAAATGAACATGCTACACTTAAAAATGATCATGCATGTTGTTTAGATAAAATTCATGTTGTTGATAATGAGATTAAGTGCTTAAAGGCCAAACATGAAAAAGAAATTGCATGCTTAAATGATGAAAATGCATGTTTAAAAATGAAAAAGCTAGAAATTGAAAATGTCATATCAAATATGTCATCTAGCTCTAAGACATGCGATTGCGAATCTATACTAAATGAAAATGTTTTATTAAACACTAAGGTTATTGTTGTGATATTTTTATATCGTACCGCAAGTTTACGGTGTCAAGTTTAAGTATAAATGAGTTTAGAGTGTCGAACCCACAGGAATTGCGTTAACTCACATTAAGTACTACAATTGATAATCCTAACTTTATTTAGATGATAATTAATAAAGATTTAATTAAATAAACAAAATATAAAAACAATAAAAAAGGAGGAACTAATACGATAGAGATCCCGGATCATGATTTCACCTAACTGTCACCTATGTATTTGTTATGTCAATTAATCCTTGTTCAGTTATACTGTTTATAAGTCAAGATTCCTAAAATATCCATTCACTCTCTCGAGTGTCGAGTGAAAATATCATCAATTACAGACTTCGATATCTCTATAAAAGTCTAATAGTTAACAACTCATTACGCTTTGTGATTCTATGTTAATGACTTCAAATGACTACAGATTCTCTCGAACTCTATAAAATCCTAGGTTATATTCTCTAGATTTATTCAAAATCTCCTCTCTCGAGTGATAGATTCTAAACATTCATCATCTTCAATTGTGGCCAACAATCAAGAAGCATTAAACTCAAAAGAATATAAATAAATTAATAAAACTTCATAACAAATTTGATAAATATAATACAAGGTTCAAGCATCGATTACGTCATTCTCCAGAATTAAGGAGTTTAGTTCATGACAAAAGATAAAAGCAATGAATAACAAATCATGAATCTAATGGAAATCATTAGAGTTCTAAGGAAGAAACAAGAAGATAAAACCTGAATTGAATCGCTTCCTCCTCGGACGTCACCGCCTTAATCTCCTCTTGTCGCTCTTCAATCCTCTGCTTCGATCTCTAAAAATATTTATTTCTGTGTTTTGTGCTGTGTATTAGCCTCCTCTTCTAACTCTGGATGAACTGTTATATTTATAGTGGAGGCTAGGAGTAATTAAACATCTAAAAAAAACCCTAAAATCATGTTTCTGGTCCGCGGGGGACGCTGCGGCGCCGAACAGTGGGCGCTGCAGCGCCCATTTCTTGGGAAAATGTATGTAAATGACTAGAGCTCGTCAATTAGATGCAAATCGATATATTACGGGTCTCGTAACTCTTTCTAAATCAAAAGTTATAGCCTTTTTAATTTCAGTGCGCATCTGATGTTGATTTTTACTGCTTCTTGAGTCTGATACTCCCTATAGGTCCCGAAATACATGTATTTGCTCCATTCTTGATGTTATAATGCTTCCTACAAATAAGACATAAAATAAACTATAAAATACATTAAATGACTCGAACCATAATAAAACAAAAGGCTAAAGATGCTAGAATAAGTGGGTATAAACCACACTTATCAAACACCCTCAAACTTAAGATTTTGCTAGTCCCGAGCAAAAGATAAAATAAAAACTAATTTCAAATAAATAAATAAAAATAACTAAATTAACTAGGTCACTTTCGTAGGGATCACGATTGTATTTAGCAGATGCAACAAGCCTTTAAACCCCTAGGCGGCCCTAGTGGACGAGTTATAGTCTCGTGAGGGCTTACAGCGACGACACCCACAAACGTCATTCACACACAATCATGAAAAAAACATAAAAATAGAAAAACATAGTCCCCGATAGTTGTATATAAAATTTTCCTCAAAGAAAGCTTATAAATGAAATTAGAGAACCTTCAAAATACGCAATGTGACTTAAATCCAAATTCTTGAATAAATTATCTAAGCCAGACTCACAGTGTGTGTGTGTGTAAAGGTTCATTCACAGCTTGATTCCTAAGTAAGCCAACACAATGATTTCGTTTAGAAATTAGAATCGATGGGTCAAACCAACCTAGATATCTCAATTATGCTCAGTAATTGCTTTATTTCGTGCTCAATATGGTATGATTTTTCTTTTCTTTTCTTGTCTCCTTTTGCTTATCTTATTTTGCATATTTTTTCAACTCACCTACCTTTTAAGGTAGCATTTCTCCTTATGGTGGTCCTAATACTCGCCCATGGGTAGCTTCACGTTTATCGGTTATAGGTGATTTATTTTCTTTCTTTAGAGACATTTTTCTTTTTAGCTATACTATACTTCATAACACTAGCAAATCAAGATAGATATCTAAGCAAATGGTCATTCATCGACATTCAATTTCTTCAACTAGTCACCTTGTCAACTACTTAAGTTTTACTGCTAAAAACCTGTTTTTAAGTGCTTACGAGTCTAACATAGATCAGTTATTCAAGGCATCAGATAAAAGTAAATCGGGCACTTATCGTTTCTAAAATTTCACTCATAAACAAACAATATCATCACAGGATTTATGCTTTAATATCAAAGACTAAAACAAATTTACATTGGGTCAGAAAAATTTTAATATGCTTATTGGATCCCAAAAATGTGCTTTTAAAAGAGAAGGATTAAGATATAGGCCTTATATTAAAAGAAAATTTTTAAAGAATTATTTTGTTAAGGCTTCCGATTCTCATGCTAAGATGTTAAAAATGAAAATGTCACATGTCATGCATGTAATAAAAAGGGACATAGAATTTTTGAATGCATGTACAAGAATGTGATTAAGAATGCATGGATTCCTCAAGGAATTAAAATTAACCCCAATGGACCCAAGAAAGTTTGGGTACCAAAGTGTAATTGATAAATTGGTAGGGGGAGCTTTGGGAATGGATATTTAAAGAGAATTACAAAATTGATCCCAAAGGCTCAAAGAAATGAGGAATCACAACGGTAATGGGTAATCTCCGTATTACGGAAACATTGGTACTGTTTCCTCTAATTTGCATAGGTATGCATATTTCATATTGGTTAATATATTTTTGAAGCATACAAAGTGATTAGGCAATGTATTTAACTTTCTATTGGTATCAATTGTTAATTTGATATCATTAAATGTCTTAATCATACATTTAAACCCCTTTTATATCAATTAGTATCACATTGAATTTATTAAGTTAAGTTACATATATGTGATCATTTGATTAATTTTGCATTAAAAATGAATTTGCCATGTAACTTAATTGAATAATCATGAAAAGCGTGGATTTTGATTGTTTATTAATTGGTAAGATATTCATAAGAAGACAATCATTAAAATGCATTGAATTGAAGTCATTAATTTAATTGGTATCATGATATATAATGACTTATTTTATTTTGTTTAGGGAATAACAATGCTTAAAATGATATGATATTCAATTGGAATCATTGATATAAAATATTAATTGGTATCATTAGTATATAATTTTTGAAAATTACATTATACATGATTTTTACATCTTATGGCAAAAAGGGAGGAAATGCCAAAATGTGCATATTTTTAAAAATCTTGGTATCTTTATTGCACATATGTATTTGATATCTCATTTAAATTAAAATTTTGCTTCTCCACTTTTTGATAATGTCAAAGGGGGAGAAATCATTAGAAATGAGATTAAAACTGTTTTAACCCTCACCCTTGGTTTAAGGGGGAGTAATTGTACTAATGTGTTTGTCAAGTTTTATATAGTTTCTTAAAGACAATCACACATTGAAGGGGAGCTTATATTGAGGAGGAGCAAAATCCTCAAATTTGGACTCCAAGAAGCTCACAAGTATCAATAAGTTTTAAAGGGTTTCCATCATCAAAATGGGGGAGATTGTTGACGACTTGGTCGCATAAATGAATTTTGATGACGTCAACGCGAAGAAAGTCTTCGACGTGCAAACACGAAGCAATACAAAAACTGTCGAAGCATATGGGGTGAAGAGCGAGAATATGAAGACTTGCGGCAAATCGAAGATACATTGCGAAGTCTTAGCTTAGGATTTAATTTGTAATGTGAATTGTAATATTCAAGTGCCTAAACTCATAGGGATCATGCACATTCACTTAGATGCATTATGTTCATGTGCAAAATACATTAAAACCTTCATATCTGCATTTTTGTACTGAGGCTGGCATAGCGGTCACCATACCGGTGAGATGCTCTATTTTGCAAGCTCACTGGAACCGGCATGGACCTTACCGGTCCACTTACCGGTCACTAAACCGGTGGACCTATGGATTGCATGGCTACTGAAACCGGCATACTCTAAACCGGTCTCCATACTGGTCTTCCCAACTGTTAGTTCCTTCACTGAAACCGACATGACCTAAACTAGGTTTCATACCGGTGAGAAAACCGGCTTACCGGTGACCATACCGGTCAAGCTCTTCATTGTACACACTCACTGGTACCGGCACGGACCAAATCGATCCACATACCGATTTTCATACCGGTCTAACATAAACTTGCCCAACAATAATATAGCCGTTAGTATCCGTTGAAGACCCAAACCGGCATACCGGTCCCATACTGGTATCCATACCGGTCGCGCTATAAGTTGGGGAATGCTTTGCATTTTATTATAAATAGGACCTCAACTGATTTGTACTTGGTTAGAGACTTAGAAAACCTTCATACATATTCTACCAAGACAAATACAAGAGTGTCTTAAACCTTAATACACTTAAACACTCATACAAGCTCACACACACCTTCATTACATTTTGTGAGCTTAGAACACTTGGGTTTGCAACTCACACAATCGTCTTATTATTTGTGAGTGCCCAAGTGTATTTTAAATCTTTCTTAACAAAACACTTGTGGTTTGTGAAATCCCATTAGTTTGGGTAATTGTAAAGGTTGTGAGTGTGCCTACGAACAAAACTCAAAGTTGTAAAGGTTGTGAGTACGCCTACGAACAAAACTCATAGTTGTAAAAGGTTTGGAGTGCACCTTTGCGGAAAACTTTTGGTTACAAGTGAGCCACGACAAAACTCAGATTTTAGTGGAAATCTTCAAGCGAGGCTTGGGGAGTGGACGTAGGCACGTTTGGCCGAATCACTATAAATCTCGGTGTCGTATTTCTCTTTTTCCCTTAACTTTTACTTATTTGCAAGTTTATTTACATTTATATTATTGAATAGAAAACTTGCATATATGTTATTATTTACAAATAGAGAAAATTTACCTAAGAGCCTATTTGGTAGTAAGAGCTTAAAATAGGCAAAGATTTTATAATTCTGCATTTAAAGCGATAACTCAATTCACTCCCCTTTTGGGTATAGAGATTTCTTGTCGCTATTGCTTGTAGGTACTTTTAGTCTGGATAGCAAATAATTAGATAATTTCTTAGGTGCCAACCTGGTTGGGATTTAAGAAATTATTTTGATGCTTTGCCTATTACTGAAGTTATTTTATTCATGACATTAATGCCACATATAAATTTTTTTAGTGCAAGATATTGGTCCCTTGGAGTTATTACTAGTATTAGGATTGTGTGTTGGTCATAGGTACCACAAGACGAAAATGTGATTAAATGGTTAAGAAGAAAATGCGGAAGCTATGACCTATATAGAAAAAAACAATGTCATTAAATGGTTTCTCTTTTCTACTCCATGCTATGTTTTTATCAATTAAAAATCATATCATTAAATATGAGAGTTCTGACTTGCATGCTCTGCTATTTGATGAGATATTGCTGATTGTTATATTATAGTGAAGTTGAGGATCCTGTTGGATGAGGTGCAAATGAATTGAAGGCAAAACCCAGAAACCAAAACGAACCCACATGTTTACTTTAAAGAATAAATAAAAATCCAATTTGATGCAATTTGTATAACAAATAATTAAAACAGTAATTATTTTTCCAATTAAGAATCTTCACCACGGCTTTGTGAATCCAAATCAGAGTTCAGTAGATCTAAATTGGGTATTCTTTCAACTATATTTATTGCACTCCATTAGCAGACCTTGAAAGCAATATTAATTTGTTATTCACCCTGTGGAATCAATGAAAGAATTACTTTCTTTTCAATTAAAAAAATGATAAACAAGTAAACATCTATATGAAAAAGATAAACAAGAAAAGCATCTATAAGACTCTTGACTTCCCAGCAAACAATAGTTTGTTATTCACCCTGTCGAATCAATAAAAGAATTACTTTCCTTTCAATAAAAAAAAAAATGATAAACAAGTAAAGTATCTGTAAGACTCCCACATAACAAGTAAAGCATCTGTAACATGGAGCAAAATAAAATATTCCATGATTGCTTACTTTACATGCACTATAAGAATTGGCATCACATGCGGGCATTCTCACAACAACATCATAATTTTTCAGCATTTTGGAAATAATTTACAAATTAACTTCCTACAATATGGTTGATGCGATCGTTTCCGTAGTCCTGGAGCAGCTGATTTCAACGACAGTTGAAGAGGCAAAAGAACGGGTGAGTCTTGTAACGGGTGTTGGCCGAGAAATGAAGAGGCTGAGATCCAATTTCGAAGCCATTCGAGCTGTGATGGTTGATGCAGAACAAAGGCAATGGAAGGAGGAAACGGTGAGACTTTGGTTAGAAAATCTCAAACACGCATCTTACGACATGGAGGATGTGTTGGATGAGTGGAACACTGCAAGGCTCAAACTGAAAATCGATGGTGGTGATGATGAGAATCCTCAGACTAGAAGGTATGTTCCTTCTTTCCCGCTGCCTCTTGCTTTGGATTCAAACAAATCTTTATGCGTCGTGATATTGCTCTAAAGATAAAAGAAATCAATGAAAGAATAGATGATATTTCTAGACAGAAAGATTTGTTTAATTTGAATGTCATTAGAAGTGTTGAGAATCTGAGCGGTTTCAAAGTACTGCCTTAATTAATGTATCAGAAGTATGCGGTAGAGAGAGAGAGGAGAATAATACTCTAAAGAGCAAGTTGTTATGTGCAGAACAGAATGCCGTCCAAATCATCTCTCTCGTAGGGATGGGTGGCATTGGCAAGACAACTCTTGCTCAATATGCCTTCAATGATATTGATGTCATTAACCATTTTGATATAAGAATGTGGGTGTGTGTATCAGACCCTTTTGATGAGCTTAGGGTTGCAAAAGCAATCATTGAAGCTTTGGAAGGTTCTGCCACTAATTTAGTCGAGTTTAATTCACTTCTTCTACGCATTAATACATCTATTTCAGGGAAAAGATTTTTCCTTGTCTTAGATGATGTGTGGACGGAAGATTACCGCAAGTGGGAGCCATTCCGCAATTGTCTAATGAATGGACTTCGCGGAAATAAGATTTTGGTTACCACTCGTAAGGAGGAAACTGCTAAAATGATGCAGTCAACTGATTTTATCTCCATCAAAGGATTATCTGAACAACAATGCTGGTCGTTGTTCGAACGAATTGCATTTTCTGGTAGATCTCATTTTGAGTCTGACTATGAACAACTGCAAGAAATTGGTAGAAAAAAATTGTCGAGAGGTGTAAGGGCTTGCCACTTGCTGCCAAAACCATCGGGAGTCTCTTGCAATTTAAAAAAAGTTGGGAAGAGTGGCAAATTATATTAAATAGTGAGTTGTGGGAGCAAAAAGAGTTTGAAGAAGGTGTTGTAGCTCCACTACTATTAAGTTATAATGATTTGCCTTCCAAGATAAAACATTGTTTCTCTTATTGTGCAGTCTTCCCAAAAGATTATGATCTAAAAAAGGATGAATTGATTATGTTATGGATTGCTCAAGGTTATATTGAGGCAAAAAAAAGTAAAGATTTGGAGATGACTGGTCAAGAGTATTTTAATTGCTTAGCCGCAAGATCTTTCTTCCAAGATTTTCAAAATGACGAGGGAGGTACTATTATAAGCTGCAAAATGCATGACATAGTGCATGATTTTGCACAACTTCTTACTAAAAAAGAGTGTTCTTTCGTGCAAATTGATGGGGTTCAAGAATCCATAAGCACTTTTGATCACGAGAAGCTTCGACATTTAATGTTGGTGTTAGACGGAGACGCTTCTATTCCTGTATCCATATCCAATGCCAAAAAACTGCGTACCCTTTTAATTGGTATAACACCGACTCAAGTGAATTCATCTCAAAGCTTATTTGATCAAATGACATGTTTAAGGGCATTAAGCATATTCCGTATTGGTTTGCCAATTGATGGATGTCAAATGATGATTAATGCACTTTTCAAAGGGATAGGAAAATTGATTCATTTAAGATACCTCCATTTATATGGCATGGAAATAGAAGAATTGCCAGAGACATGTTGCGAGTTACTTAATTTGCAAACTTTAGACATCCAAGGATGTTACCTATTCAAAAGATTACCCCATGGGATTGGAAAGTTAGTTAATCTAAGGCATTTGATATTTGATGGTTTAGATTATATGCCTAAAGGAATAGAGAGATTAACTAGCCTTAGGACTTTAAGTGAGTTTGTAGTTGTGAGAAGGGATGGCAAATATGGTAGTGAAGCATGTAACCTTGACTGTCTCAAAGAGTTAAATCACCTTCGAGGGTTTCTTGTAATTCGAGGGTTGAAGAACGTTACAGATATTGATGAGGTTAAGAATGCGCATCTTGAGGAAAAGGAGAATCTTGTTAGTTTGAAATTATTGTTTAGTGAGGAACGGACGGAGGGAATGGAGCATGAAGAAATTATTGAAGCCTTACGACCACCTCCAAATCTAGAGTCGTTAGAGATATGGCCATATGGAGGCAAGACTCTATTCCCAAATTGGATGTTATCATTAAATAAGCTGAAGGATTTAACGATTATAAATTGCCCCAACTTGGAAATTATGCCTCCTTTGGGAAAATTGCCATCACTTGAAGTACTCGAAGTATTGTTTATGTGGCGTATAAAAAGAGTGGGTGATGAATTTTTGGGAATAGCAAGTAGTAGTGGCACATCTTCATCAATTACAGCCTTTCCTAAATTGAAAACACTCACATTTTGGTCCTTGTATGAATGGGAAGAGTGGGAATTTGGAAAAGAAGATATTACAATCATGCCCCAACTCAACTACTTGGGGATTTGTTATTGTAATAAACTGAAGTCGATTCCAGAGCAACTTCTTCGGAGCACAACAATGAAGACATTGCTGATTACTAACAGTCATATTTTAGAAGAACGTTTCAGAAAAACGGGTATTGTTTTTATTAATGGTTACAATGTGCGAAGTGGAACCCACAGGTATTTGTTTTTTATTTTTAAAATTATATTTAATTAGTTAGTTATTTGCAATGTGGAAGTAGCTGCAGTTTTTAATAATTTCTATTCATTCTTGTATAAAGCCTGCAGGAGAATGATGGGGAAGAATCCAGAGGAAATGATGGATAGGATTCAAAAAGGTGTATCAAATTGGTTAGTCACTGCTCTCCAGATTCTTCTTCTTTTCATTTTTATTTTATTTTGGTGGTCAGTTTCGAAATCAAAATTTTCGAAATCAAAATTTTCCGGTATTTTTTGCTAAGGTTATGCTTGTGGGTTGGGGTGGAAACAGTAGCTTAACTCTTACTGGTCATGTCATAGCAAATCCAGAGTGAGTTTCTTCTTTATTTTTATTTTTTGACTAACTTTAATGTAGATTGAATCTTTTAATTGATTTAATTGTTTTTACTGGGAGGATTCAAGTGGTTGCACTAATTATGAAATCGGTTAGTATTTATGATTTTCAGTAGTGTTGTTATGTGGATTCTATTCTCCATTTGTTCAATGAAAAGCACAATAATGTCTGATTTTTAAGTTGTTTTCCTTATAACGCAGAACATAATAGGTTTCGCTGTCCAAGTTAATTATGCTGAGAATTCAAAATCATGTTTTTTTCCCAAAATGAGGTAAGTGATCAATAAAGTCATAGGCTCGTTATACTAAGATTGCAATTAATTTATTTCATTTTATGGAAATCGAATAAACTAATTTGTTTGGTTTGAAGTTTTATAGAGTAGTATGAGATTGTTTTTTTTTGTGTTGCAAAAATTGGATTTTTGTTTATAGGATTCATTGATTTGGCTATTAGTAGGATGATTTCAAGAGTGGCCAAACTAAGATGAAAAATGAAGACTCAAACGAGCATTGTATTTTCAATTTCGTAGTTTTATAATCTTAGGATTGTAATTTGTGTGATTACGCTCCTTGGAGGCTTATTCACTGAAATCAAACACCTTTGCTGAAACTATATCTCAGGAGATTTGAATCTTACACGCTCTTTTGACGGAAAATTGTGCAAACAGGATTTGAATAAACTCATCAAGTACCTATACAACTTATTCATATAAGTGATTTCTTATTATATTGAATATTTATTGGTTACTGGGTACCAAATCATTTCTAACCTATAACCATTTAGAAAACAATTATGGCATTAATCTCTTAGCCCCTCAAGCTTTTGTTAATAGGTTCGACTCTTATTCTGTTGTGGTTCATTTGTGTTGTTTATATTATCTGTCATAAGTTAGAGATAGCAAGAGAGCCATTAATGAGTTGAAAATCATCATTTTGCCCTTTTTTTTCCCAGGTTCCTCCTGGCACATCAACAGTGAATGCCATTTCGAAGCAGAGCACAGTGCCTGAGAAATTAGTATATATGTACTTAGTTGTTTCAAGGCTATAAATTTTTTTAGTGCAAGATATTGGTCCCTTGGAGTTATTACTAGTGGTGATGAAACATTGGTATTATGATTGTGTATTGGTCATTGGTACCGCAAGAAGAAAATGTGATTAAATGGTTTCTCTTTTCTTCTACACCTCGATTTTATGAATCCAAATCAGAAGTAGGTCTCAATTGGGTAGTCTTTCAAATCTCTTAGACTATACTAAAATTCAATACCCTCCGCAGTTTATATCCACCGTGCCTAGTCCCAAATGATCGGGATAGGCATGCGTAAGAATATGCGGCATTTTCTTCATTTCAACATCAAAAAATTGTTGTTACACCCTAACCTTACTCCTAATTATAAAATCAACTCTTTATTTAATAATTTCAAAAAAAAAACCGTCAATTTAAAATATAACCCCTAAATTATAAAAAACATCCTAATTCTTAAATTTTTATTAATTTCTCATCAAATTAATTCTTTATAAAACATAATTCATCACTCAAATAATATTTTTCTAGGATTAATTTATCCAAATTACACCAAACCTTAATCATAAATTTGAAAATTCTTAATTTCTAAGCCATACCTATGAATCTAGACTTGCTTTATTCATGCAAATTTTTTAAGGTAAAGGTTGATACAACATCACACCCTAAAGTGGCATGTGCGTGACCGTCCCAAGTGTAGGTATGTACAATTTAGCTCAGTTTAGTGTGACGTGCATACTATTCTGTGTGCATATTATTCGGTCACTCACTATAAAATTATAAATTTAAATTAATAAATCTATTAAAATAAAAATATATTATATAAAAAATATATATTATAATTTTATAAGAAATCTATTATTTTTTAATATATTATATATTATTATCCTATTAAAATAAAAATACTATTAAATTATAAAATTAAATTAATAAATCTATTAAAATAAAAATATATATTATAATTTTATAAGTACTGTATTATAATTAAAAAACAGATTATATTATCATATTAGAATAAGAAATACTGCTAGATTATATAATTAAATTAAAAATAAAAATAAAGTTTTATTATAACAAGAAAATATATTATACTATCCGATAATTTTTTTGAATAATATCACTGATAAGCGGAAAATATATCGATATTTATCGCCATTTTAACTCAATATTTTGTGAATTTCTCGAGTTTTGTGAACGTTTTGATGTGTTTTATTTATTTTACAGGTAAAAATAAAATCGGGGCTCAACAGAATCAAAAGACAAAAGATGGAGCAAAAAGGGCAAAAATAACAATTAGCACCGAAATCAGACCTGCCGACACGCGTCATCCACTATGCATTGCGTCGCGACGTGCAAGACCTTCAGGGTCGAGACGCCCAAACATTTTGCGTACATGTGTCTACCGGCTGGCACATAGCGACACACAACACCTTATGCGTCGCAAAGCCTAGACAGTAATTTTACCTATAAAGTCAGTTGATTTAATTTGAAATTCTGATACTTTCTTTGATTCCTAAAAAGGAATTAAGGATTGTATCTTTTTTGTTTAATTTTATTTTGTATTTTTATTTGTATTTTTATTTTTAGTAATAAAATTATGTGTGTTTTGTTAGGATTGGTGCTCTGAGCGCCAATTTTTATTATGTATTTCCATGTAAATACTAATGTAACGTTTTATTATGAATAAAATGAACAATTTCTTTTATATAACTTCTTCTATAATATGGTAAAGACGTAACCGACTGTAGGCATTGCATTTTCGCATGTGAAACCCGATGATGAGTCTCATTTGGAGGCACTACCTTTTGAGTCACGAAAGCCGCGGGAAACGGATATCGGAAGGGGAAATTCAGAATAAACAAGCTCACTGTCTTCGTTGGTGCTGTGTTCGTTACTTCGTTCGAACCTCGTGCAGATTGCGGACGTTCGTGCCACGTGCGATGATGAAGGGGTTATTAGGGGGTGAATCAGAGTAACGCAGCGGAAGCGGGAAGCGGTGAAAATCCGATTTTCAGATTTCAAAACTTTTTCTCGGATTAATAAATAAACATATTTATTTAATAACCAATAATAATCAAATAATGAAGTAAAATTTCAAATTAATCAAATTCAAGTGAAATTACCAAATTACCCTTATATGGTATTTTGTCCATTTTAGTCCGAAATTGATCCAATCAATTTTGAATGATTCTAAATCATTTCTAAGATGAACTTAGCATGTTCAAAACATCAAAACACCAAAAGACACAAAATCCCCTAATTTCCATATCTTGGCCGAGAGCCTCATTTGGGGGCATATTGACCATTTGGTCATTTCATGTCTCAAAACTCATCTAAATGAAATCCAATCAACATGAAACTTTGCATGCATCATATACACACCCTAATGTCCAACATATCTCAAAACCCCCAAATTCCGAATTGGTTATAAACCCTAATTTCTCAATTTCAACAAATTGGACAAATTAGACTTAATACACCAAATCAATTACTTCAATCATCAATCTTTCATCTAATTCAAGTCTCAACACAATGAAACAACTCAAGATCAAATCTAGGTCATTTAAGAGTGGGTCAACAACTCTAGAATAGCAACTTGGTTTCATAAACCTTAAAAGAATACATATAACTACACTAGTTACATTCTTTGTTCATCATACATGCTCAACACTTTTCAACAAATTTCCATCATCAAAAACCACAAGAAATAAAGAAAAGAATAACTTAAGAAACTCATGAGAGATAGCCTAGATCATGAGGAACAAATTCCTCTCTAATAGTAAGTTTAAGAAACTTACAAAATCCAAGCCTTTTCTTTGTTTTTCCTTTTCTTCCTTCACTTTCTTTCTTTGTCTTTCTTCAATGGAACTTTGTTTGTGATAAAGTGTATTAGGTTAATGAAATGAAAAATGAAAAAACAATTTATACTTGTAATATTTTCACCTTGGCCGAAATTACAAGACAAAATGCAACAAATTGCAATTTCAATTTCATTTCAATAATTATAATGTCAACTTGCATAAATATCTTTTATAACCTTTATTAGATATTTATTTTGGTCAACAATTGCAACTAATGTCAGTTACTTTAATTATCCTAACATAAGATATTTATATTTTAATAATTTAATCATTTAACAATTAAATAATTAATTAATTAATCAAATACAAATATATTAAATATATGTAAATATTTACATTAAATATTAAAAACATATATTCATTTAGGAAATAAGTCAAATAACTCATTTTGACTATTAATTAATGTGTATTTAAATTAATCAGTATTAAATGTAAATACCACAATAATTAAGTAAATGACTATCTAGTGTCTTTAGCATGTATCTTGCGTTTAACCATTAAACGACTTTATAAATAAATAATCATATTATTTATTCATCATGTTGCTCTAGTGCTCAACGAGTATGTTTCATTATTGAGACTCTCTAGGTTCAGGTATATCCGTCACGAAATCAAATTTCATGTCCATAATCTATCCACCCGTAGATTATGACGATCACGGATAATCTCGCTAAACCCATACAGGTCGAGGTCATCGCAAATGTATAATGTCCTTTCCGTCCGTCACAGGTATCCGGATAAATCCCAGAGATATAGATGTAAACGTCAAATCTCTATCGGGATTATCCAGTCGACTATTCTATTAGCAATCTCAAAAAGAATGTTTAGAACTAGCTTCTAACTTACCAAACTTACCACGGGCCCATGGTTTTATCTGATTGCTAATCATATGGACTACCTATGCTCTGGTACACAGAACTGACGGATCTATCTTGATCTGAGGATCTACATGACACCCTGGAGATCTATCTACACCGAACAGGCGGAGGTCTGATCTGAATAGATCGGTGACGTGACTGCCATCTAAGTGTAGAAGATGTCTCATGTGCCCACAATGGCATCTCAAGTCTAAGAATCACAAGTGCTACTACAACCCCAAGAAGATTCTTATTGACGCTGGTGTACCATCCATTAAGAATCTTCGGGTCGAGTCGTTCCCGCTATAAACACCTACACGTCTATACTAGTCTCCAAGACTAATGGTTCATTGAGAAACCATTGGAATCATATATTCCAGTATACGACATGTACCGGTCTCAACGGGTTTACTATACTGACCAAGTAGTGTAAACTTTGACCAGGAACTGTCTGAGAATGACAACGTCATGATACGACTCAATGTCCGTTGCGACGCTTTTGCAACTGTACCATGACTAATCATTCTAAGGTCATTACGTCTTTACCATATAAAAGAATAGATTATATTATAGAAACTGCATATATTATTACTAATAATAATGTTTTACAGAAGTATTTAACAAAATACAACCGGGAATTGGCGCTCTGAGCACCAACCCCTACAATGTGATGTATAATGGTATGACTATGATGCATGTAAAATTTTAGGTTGATTGGATTTGATCTCGGCATGTTTTGAACTAAGGGACCAAATTGCAATTAATTAAAAAATTTGGGTGGCTCACGGCATTAGACTAAAAATTGGGGATTTGTGTGAAATCTGATTTTGATGCATTAGATGTGTTGAAAAAAATTTTAGAAATGATTTAGAATCATCCAAAATTGTATTTGAGAACTTTTGGACTAAAATGATAAACTTACAAAGTTTTGGGGCAATTCGGTAATTACCAAGAAATTTGATTTCTTATGTAATTTTTCAGAATTTGATAATTGGATAATTAAATAAATAAGTTTTATTTAATTGATCCAAGAAAAAGTTTTGAAACCGGAAAATTTTGATTTTCCGCGATTCCGCTGCGTTACCGATATTCCCCCTTAAAACCCCAACACACATAGCCACAAGCAAACAACGCCAAATAAACCTCGCTCGGCCAATTCAACAATAATTCACAAATCACGTCAAAATCCCACGAACCAACCACTCACGCCATCATCACAAACGACCACCACACGCAGATTCACCCCAAGCCAAATCCACTCACGCCATCATCACAATTCCCACGAACCAACCACTCACGCCATCATCACAAATGCTGCTGTTCTGGACACCCTCTTTCTCTCTAGACGCCCTCTCTCTCTCATTGAACACACAGAAGACACAAACAACTAACGACCAAAATAAAACAAAGAGCCCCTACAACCATGACAAACTAAAGCAATCTGCCCAACTCAAACCCTAACTCACTCACCGAATATAATCTGCCCAACTCAAACCCTAACTCACTCACTCAAACTAAAGCAAAATAACCCTCCACCGACCAACACCCTCACGCACTTACCGAATATAATCAGCAGCAACAACACTCACCAATGGAACTCTCTCTCTAAATCAAGACATCAACGCAAACCCTAACTCTCGGCACCTTCATCATCATCAAGAAAATACCCCATATACAAACCCCATATCCAAACACCCACCATCATCATCATCAAGAAAATGAAATTCAAATCCAATTCATGCCATAAGAAATAAAATTCAAATAACACTTACCTTCAAATTCGATGAATTTGATGAAGAATAGAGTGGTTGGAGCCGAGAAAGAATAATTTGACAGTGAGAGGGCTTTTTGGTCGTCTGAGCCGAGAAAGAAGAAGACACTGGTTTTAGGGATTTAATGGACATTTAGCGTCGAAATTATTTGATTTTAGCGTCGAATAATTCGACGCTAAAAAGTTGGCGGCTTATTAAAAAATTATGGTTAATTTTTCGGGAAATTTAAATTTTTTATTTAGCGTCGAAAAATATAACATCGACGCTAAATGTTTAACATTTAGCGTCGATTAGAGTTTTCGACGCTAAATGTATAATATTTAGCGTCGAAACAGAAAAGTCGACGCTAAATTTCAATCATTTAGCGTCGATTTTTTTTCGACGCAAAAAAATATATATATTAAAGTTACGTCAAATTAAAAAAATATATATATTAACGTCGAAAATTATTTCGACGCTAAATTGTATACATTTAGCGTCGACGTTTCTATTTCGACGTTAAATTACTACCATTAAAAATAATAATAACATTAATATGATAATTATACTATTAATAATTACGACAATCTTTCAACCATATTTAAATAATAATTCAAAATAAGCACCTTACATTATAATAATAAAATTATTCATCAATCACATCATACACTAACTTCATTAATCACTATTATCTATCTTCGGTATTTAAGGATTCGTGACTGGAATCGAAATCATCTTCAGTGTCAAATTCTTCTTCACTGGCTACTTCCACGCTAACTTCAGAATGAGGAATTATCTCAACGTCTGTACTATCTCGTGTTAATGTGATATTTTCAGGAACAGTGACAGTTGGTCCATAAAATATCTGTTCAGGAACTTCGAAGTTGCCGGAGACTTCTTGTGTTTCATCTGATATGTCAACTTTATCTTTCTCCTGCGTGTCTCAAATGCCCCTATGTTGTAACTTTTCTACCACCATCCATCCAGTTCCTAACTTTGGATCAGATATATATATCACTGAACGTGCTTGGGTATAAAAAATGTATGGATCATTATTGTACCAAAAACGTTGAACATTAATTGACGTTAGATGATTACTAACTTGAATTCTCCTCTTTCTGGCATTTATGTCAAATCACTTACATTCGAATAGCACAATATGTCGTCTGGGTCGGTATATCAACTCAATGACCGATTGCAACACTCTGTAGAAGTCAATAAAATCTGAGCCGTGTTCTCCTTGGACTACAATTCTATAATTCTGAGTCACATGAGTAACATCTCGCTGTTCGGTATGAAATCTAACTCCATTGACAATGCATCCACTGTATTCATAAGCCTGCTTTTGAGGCCCATAAGCCAAAGAAACCAACGAGGATGACGAGTCCAATTGACCATTTTGCACTTGGTTATTAATCTAACAATGAGAGAAATAGATGTGTTAATATAACAACTGAAATATTTAATGTTAGGATAAAAATAAATATAAAAATGTTAGGCCTTACAGTTGTCTCAAACCATTTAGGAAATTCTTTTTTTGTGTTCCATCAACGTTATGGTCACCACCACATTGTATCATTGTTAGATGTTGCCTACAAAAAATGAGTTAGGTTAATGTATGGCAAAAATACTATGGTTATGCACCAGAAAAACTTACGTTAAATACGGTTGCATTTCATCACAATTACTCAATATAAATCAATGCGCACGTTGAACTTCCTGAAATGTTAGTAATTTGACACATACTGCTCCAAATGGTCTGCAATTTTGACGGAACACTGTGATATCTTGCAAATTACTTGCATCTCCATCATAGTTTCGTGGCCGACGATTAAAATGAGTTTCAATATTCTGCATGTACATCGAACAAAATGTTATTACTTCACTTATTACAATAGCTTCAGCTATTGACCCTTCAGGGCGCGCCTTGTTTTTCACATATTGTTTGTAATCTCCCAAAGCCCTGCAGATATGACAACAAGTTTGCATTAATACTAAATTCAATGCACAGTAAAAATTTAAGAATGTAATATTTAAAACTGTATATATATAGTACCTCTCAATGGGATACATCCATCTGTAATGGACAGGACCTATCTTTCTAGCTTCAGCCGGTAAATGCACGGCCAGATGTACCATCACATCAAAAAAAACGGGTGGCAAAATTCGCTCCAGCTTGCATAGGATTATCACGATTCCTTGCTCAAGTTCGTCAATAACAGTTGTGGTTAATGTCCTCTGACATAATTATTTAAAGAAGCCACATAGATCAAGTACGACGTCTCATACATTCGGGGGGAGATAAGGCCGAATGCCAACAGGAAAGAGAATCTCGAGAAGCATATGACAATCGTGACTCTTTAATCCCGTTATTGTATCATCTCTGACAATCGTGACTCTTTAATAAGACCTCGAGAAGTGACTTGTAAATGCAATTCACTGCGAATTCTAAGATCTTGTAGGTCCAATCTAGCATTTACAGTGTCTTTGTCTTACCCGGAATATTGAATAGTGTGCCCACTAAACTCTCACAAATGTTTTTTTCTATATGCATTACATCCAAATTATGTCGCAAACTCAGAGTCCCCCAATATTCTAACTCAAAGAAAATACTATTTCATGTCCAATTCAACTCTTTAGGTAAGCGTTTTCGATTTTTATCTCTATTATTAGGATGTTTACCTGGTGTGCTGTCTCTGAGATGTTGATGTTGGCAAAGTATGTCGAATCCAGACAATGGACTGGGCATACTCTGAGGTTCATGTTGACCGTTAAATAATTTACTCCTCCGCCAAGGATGACTCAACTCAAGAAATCTCTTGTGCCCTGTGTATCCTATTTTATTCTGTAATCGTTGCGAAGGTGTTTGACCCGCACAAACTGGACATGCCATGTATCCTTTAGTGCTCCATCCAGATAATGAACCATAAGCTGGAAAATCATTAATGGTCCATAATAATGCGGCATGCATCTGAAAATACTGCTCGGAAGCTGCATCATAGGCATGCACACCCACATTCCATAATATTTGTAACTCCTCGATCAATGGTCTTAAGTAAATATTCATATCATTACCAGGGGAACGTGGACCAGGGATAAGCAATGACATAAACATGAACGGATCCTTCATACATTTCCATGGAGGTAAGTTATATGGAATAACAATAACGGGCCACGTGCTATAAGAGTTGTACATATTCCCAAATGGGTTAAAACCATCAGAGGCAAGACCCTAACCTGACATTACGGGGGTCCTCAGCGAAACGGGGGTACATGTCATCAAATTCCTTCCACTCGGTTCCATCCGCAGGATGTCTAAGTATGCCCTCCTCACCGATCCTCTTTCATGATGCCACATCATGTCAATCGCTGTGTGTCGTGACATGAACAATCTCTGCAGCCTGGGCGTTAAAGGGAAATATCGCAATATCTTTGAGGAATTTTTTCCCCCATACCATGGACTTTGTACCGACTTTCACCATATATCGGACAATATTCAAGTGATTCATACTCGGGACGAAATAATACACAATCATACTTACAAGCATGAATGGATTCATACCCCATTCCCAGATCACGTAACATTTTCTTTGCCTCGTAGTACGACTTAGGCAATTCACTTCCAACCGGTAATATTTGGCCCAGTAACTCTAGCATCATAATCAATACTTTGTTTGTCATTTCTGTTGATCACTTTAATGTATAATAATTCACAACGAAATTCAAGATCGACATTTCAGCACCTTCAAATGGAATTTTTTTTGCCTCATCAAGTAGTTCACTAAATAAATTTTGATCATTTCCACTTAACACTGGCATGTCACCACTGACACTATGACCAAGTTGTGGACCTTGTAAGTCATGCAAAGCATCGGTTATCTCATCGTTTACAGGTTGATTGTAACTACTACTCCATTCGCCGGAATCAATAAACTGTGACTGAGAATGATACTGCTCACCGTGATAAATCCACGTACGGTAAGTTGGTGATATTCCTGGCATGTATAAATGATTATGAAATTCATCTAACCGTTTCCTTTTCCTATTCAAACAATTTGTACATGGACACCGAACACGACCTTCTGCATCAATGTGTTGCTTTGCGACTTCCATGAACTCATACACTCCATTACGATATTCAACACTCAATCTATCCAGCGAGCTCATCCAATTTCTATCCATTTCAGCGAAATACCTAAATATAATAATATAATTATTAAATATCATATTACACTCATCAACATTACTAATTCATTAATTATTTATTTAAGCATATACATATATATTTAGTTGATAAAGTAAATAGTTTACAGAAAAATTCTATTTAGTTAATTAATTAACTTAATCTACATATATGAACCATAAACCACTAACAAAAAGTATATAATAAACATAATCATAAAAATTGAAAAATAATAAAGAAATATAAAAGAAGATTTACCTTATGGAAAATTGATTACAATTTTATTGAAAACTTGTAGGAGAGTTGTGAGGTTGCAGATGACAGATTCTGAGATTTCAGATGATGAAAATGAAGAGAATGGGAGAAAAAACAGAGGGGGAGAAGGGTTGGTGGCATTCTGCATTTTAATCTATAATTAGCGTCAAAATCTTTAATTCGACGCTAATTGTTATTTTTTAGCGTCGAAATAGGTTATTCGACGCTAAATATTAAAGGATTGTCGGTGGAATCTTCATAAACCTTTAGCGACGCTACTTAGTCGATGCTAAATGTCTAGTTTTTGGCATCGACTTATAATTTTGACGCTAAAAGTATAAAATTTAGCGCCAAAAAGTATTAGAATAGTCAAATAATTTAGCGTCGAAAATTATTCGACGCTATAAGAGTACTTTTTGCGTCGATAACTGTTTTCGATGAAAAAAGTTGAATATTTGGCATCGAAAATTATTTTCGTCGCTAAAATCTTGATATTTGGCGTCGAATATTAATTACGACGCTAAAAGTGATTTTTAGCGTCGAAAGTTATTTCGACGCTAAATTGTTGGACGCTAAAAGCCATAATTCTTGTAGTGTTTGTTACATAATAAGCTTATTGATTAAGTAAATCCCCATTATAAATAGGAATATTCAATTTTATTGAGAGTACTGCAAACAGAGACGAAATGGGCAAGGATTTACATTGGTATTCTCATCAACGCAATACAGTTGATCCTTCATATGGTTAGCTATATTCAGCGCAAATTAACACTATAAGAAAATGTACCTTTAGCGTCCAAACATTTAGCGTCGAAATTAATTTCGACACTAATAATGATTTTTAGCGTCGATTAACATATTCGACGTTAAATGTCAAACTTTTTGTGTTGATATTTACTTTGGACGCAAAATGGTCTACTTTTAGCGTCGCGTTTTCAAGACGATGCTAAAAGTTGTAAATTTAGCGTCGAAATTATGTCGACGCCAAAGTTTTTTTAACTATTTCCTTTATATTTGGCGTCGAATAATAAGTTCGACGCTAAAATTATGATATTTAGCGTCGACTATTTTACGTCGCTAAAGGTTTATGACAATACCATCGACAGTCCTTTTACCTTTAGCATCGAAATAAAATTACGACGCTAAATGTCACATTTTTAGCATCGTAATAATGTACTTCGACGCTAAAATTATATTAAAATACAGCATCACCAACCCTTCTTCCCCCTATGCTTTTTCTCTCATCCTCTGCAATCTCATCCTCTGCAATCTTACTCTCTCATCTGCAACCTCACAACTCTAACTCCTACAAATTTTCAATAAAACTCTAATTAATTTTCCATAAGGTAAATTTCATTTCATATCTCTTTATTATTTTTTTTATATTTGCAAAGAATAAGTATTCTCACTTAAGTTATTTCAGTTTAATCTTTCAAAAAAATTATGGTTTTCATTTTTTATAAATATATTTATTATATACCTTGTGTTAGTGGTTTATGATGCATATATGTAGATTAGTTAATCAACTAAATATATTTTATTTTGTAACTAATTAATTAATTAACTGATTATATATGTGTATGCTTAAATAAATAATTAATTTATTGGTGATGTTGATGAGGGTAATATGATGTCTAATAATTATATTTTTATATTTAGATATTTGGTTAAAATGGATAGAAATTGGATGAGCTCGGTGGATAGATTGAGTGTTGAATATCGTAATGGAGTGTATGAGTTCACAGAATCGGCAAAGCAACACATTGATGCAGAAGGTCGTGTTCGGTGTCCATGTACAAATTGTTTGAATAGGAAAAGGAAACGGTTAAATGAAGTTCATAATCATTTATACATGCCGGGAATATCACCAACTTACTATACATGGATTTATCACGGTGAGCAGTATAATTCTCAATCACGGTTTATTGATTCCAGTGAAGGGAGCAGTAACTACAATCAACCTGCAAACGATGAGATAATCGTTGCTTTGCATGACTTACAAGGTCCATAAGTTGGTCATAGTTTTAGCGATGACATACCAGTGTTAGGTGGAAATGATCAAAATTTATTTAGTGAACTACTTGATGAGGCAAAAAAATACCATTTGAAGGTGCTGGAATGTTGATCTTGAATTTCGTTGTGAAATTATTACACATTAAAGTGATCAACAGAATGGCCAACAAAAGTATTGATATGATGTTAGACTTACTGGGGCAAATGTTACCGGTTGGAAGCGAATTGCCTAAGTCGTATTACGAGGTAAAGAAAATATTGGGTGATCTGGGAATGAGGTATGAATCCATTCATGCTTGTAAGTATGATTGTGTATTATTTCGTGCCGAGTATGAATCACTTGAATATCGTCCGATATATGATGAAGGTCGGTATAAAGTCCGTGGTATGGGGAATAAAGTGCCTCAGAAGATATTACGATATTTCCCATTAACGCCCAGACTGCAGAGGTTGTTCATGTCACGATACACAACGACTGACATGATGTGGCATCATAAAAAGAGGATCGGTGCGGATGGCATACTCAGACATCCTGCGGATGGAACCGAGTGGAAGGAATTTGATGACATGTACCCCCGTTTCGCTGAGGATCCCCATAGTGTCAGGTTAGGTGTCGCCTCTAATGGTTTTAACCCGTTTGGGAATATGTACAACTCTTATAACATGTGGCTCGTTATTGTTATTCCATATAACTTACCTGCATGGAAATGTATGAAGGATCCGTTCATGTTTATGTCATTGCATATCCCTAGTCCACGTTCCCCTAGTAAAGATATGAATATTTACTTGAGACCATTGATCGATGAGTTACAAACATTATGGAATGTGGGTGTGCATACCTATGATGCAGCTTCTCAACAGTATTTTCATATGCATGCCACATTATTATGGACCATTAATGATTTTCCAACTTATGGTTCATTATCTGGATGGAGCACTAGGGGATATATGGCATGTCCAGTTTGTGCGGGTCAAACACCTTCGTAATGGTTACGGAATAAAATAGGGTACACATGGCATAAGATATTTCTTGAGTTGAGTCATCCTTGGCGGAGAAGTAAATTATTCAACGGTCAACAAGAACCTCAGAGTATTCCCTGTCCATTGTCTGGATTCGACATACTTTGCCAGCATCAACACCTCAGAGACAGCACACCAGGGAAACATCCTAATAATAGAGATAAAAATCGAAAACGTCAACCTGAAGAGTTGAATTGGACGGGAAAGAGTATTTTTTTTCGAGTTAGAGTATTGAAGAACTCTGAGTCTGCGACATAATTTGGATGTAATGCATATAAAAAAATATATGCGAGAGTTTAGTGGGCACACTGTTCAATATTCCGGGTAAGACGAAAGAAACTGTAAATGCTAGATTGGACCTACAAGATCTTTGAATTCGCAGTGAATTGCATTTACAGGTCATTCCTCGAGGTCTTATTAAGCCACATGCTTGTTACATGCTAACTCAATCAGAGAGAAAATCATTATGTGATTGGCTGAAAATGGTTAAATTTCCTGATGATTATGTATCGAATATTGGATGTTGGGTCAGAGATGATACAATAACTAGGTTAAAGAGTCACGACTGTCATGTGCTTCTGGAGATTCTCCTTCTCGTTGGCATTCGACCTTATCTGTCACCGAATGTATGCGACGTTGTACTTGATCTATGTGGCTTCTTCAAATAATTTTGTCAGAGGACATTAACCACATCTGTTATTGATGAACTTGAGCGAGGAATCGTGATAATCTTATGCAAGCTGGAGTGAATATTACCACCCGTTTTTTTTATGTGATGGTACATCTGGCCGTGCATTTACCATCCGAAGATAGGAAATGAGGTCCTGTCCATTACAGATGGATGTACCTCATTGAGAGGTAATATCCAGTTTTAAATATTACATTCTTAAATTTGATTCTGTATTAAATTTATTAATAATGCAAATTTGTTGT
>SKCR01006604.1:10000-52833 GCA_019454045.1 Zanthoxylum bungeanum | reverse complement strand
ATTAACACTATTTTACAGTGAATTTTATAGGATTAAGATTTGTTACAACGCATGAGCCAAGTTCAAGAAAAACTTTTACTAGCAATATCTGCTAGCATATTGCAAAAGATAAGGCCGCCTTCGAGGTCCTCTTGTCGGTGCCTGGCCGAACCAGAACCGTTTAAACATAGCTAGTGAGATTAATGCCACATGATGATGGATTGTTAATGGTGGAATGACAATAAAATTGTGCATGGTTTAATTTTATTTGGGGAATGGATGGAGAAGCATCTGAAATGTCTTGGAGTCTCGAGGAAGTGCAAGAAATGTTGAAGTTAGAGAGCTACATGAAGATGATTTTGTTTTAGATTAGGACACAGAGCATGATTATGAGTTTGAATTTGTTAAAGAGATCATGTTGGGAGATTTAGAGATGAAGAGATCAAGATATAGCGTAATTGATATTTCAATTCTTTTGTCCATGTCAATTATGAAACATGTTTTTTTTTAAACTCTTGTGCCTTTTTGCAAAAAAAAAAAAAAAAAAATCATAGGTGTTTGACGTCTATCCAATTGGTAAAAGATGGTTTGATTGAAAATCTTACCTTAAATCTTTATCCGATTTGTGAGTCATATATCCAAGGAAAGATGACAAATGTCCCATTTCTTGGTGTTGGACATCGTGCTAGAAATTTCTTAAAGCTAATACATAGTGATGTGTGGTCCATTAAATCATGCCGCTCATGATGGTTCAACTTATTTTGTGGCTTTTACGGATGATAAGTCTAGATATGGACATTGTTTAAAAATACGGTGGGAGGCGGCGCCTCGAGGTGCCGTTTCGCCGCCTCTCGACGTCGGTGCGTCCGCCTCTGGCGCTATTTAGGGTTTTTGCACCTCAGTCCGTGTGAGGCGGCCGCTTCGCGCCGCATCATGCCAAGGAAGCTCGACGCAGGCAGAGGCTGCCGCCTCACACGTAACCATTTTTTCTTTGTTCTTCGAAACGCCGTTTAGGGTTTATATAAAATACCTCTCTCTTCCTTCGTTTTGCGTCTCTGGTTTAGGGTTTATTTTCTTTGCTCTACGTTTTGCGTCTCTCTCTCGGCTCTGCGTTTGCGTCGCTCTCTCTATTTCGCCTCTCTTCTTCAACTCGTCTGTGCGTCTCTTTCTGGTAAGCTCTCTAATTGCATGACTTGCTTGTCTGAACCTGAAGACGAATATGATCTTGAATGGTTAGTTGATTCTGAAAATTGACATTGAATGCATGAACTTGAATACCTATTCTGATTGTCTGGAAGTACATGACTGACTCGGAACTTGGACATGAGAGGCTGACCTTAAAACTGAATAACCAGTCCTAAATTCTAATTCTAATGTTGACCTTATATATTGATCATATAGATGAATAGCTGCTCCTAGCTTTGCATAATGACACTGATCTGGAATGCCAATTCTGAATCTATCAATCTTGAAGACTGGTCCTATTTTTTGGTTTAAATCAATTTTGTTGAGCAAACAGTGACCATATGTATTGAATGTGCGGCTCTGTTTTTTTGGTTTAAATCAATTTTGTTAAGCAAATTGATAACTTATTTAGGGATTAGTTATCAATTATTTTTTAAACATACTATGAATTATGAAGAAATGAATGTATTTTGAATTGATGATGTTTTTATTATGCTGATATTATGATTTTAATTATTTTTTCGATTTTCGGATCGAGGCGCCGGCTTTGCCGCCTCAAGGAGGTCCGCTTCGCGCCTCAATGGCCGGCCACCTCGAGGCATCGCCACATATTTTTAAACATTGGATATGGATATGCTTATTTCGTGAGACATAAATCGGAAACATTTGACAAGTTCAAAATATTCTGAAACAAACTAGACAAACAAACCAAAAAAATTAATCAAGTGTCTTCGATCAGATCGAGGCGGTGAATACATAAGTGAAGAATTCAAAAGTTATTTAAGGGATAATGGAATTATTGCCTAATATAGCCCACCAGAAACACCTCAATAAAATGGTGTGTCTGAGCGTAGAAATCGTATTTTATTAGATATGGTGTGATCCATGATAAGCTATACAGATTTTCATTATTACATTTAGGGTTACGCTTTACTTATTGCTGCCCACATACTTAATAGGGTTCCATCGAAAGCTGTTTCTACGACCTCCTATCAGATATGATTCGGTAGAAATCCAATTTTTAGATATTTAAAGATTTGGATTTGTCCTGCATACGTTAGAGTTATGTAGCGGGATAAACTAGTACCCAAGGGGTATAAATATAGATTCGTTGGAAATCCTGAAAACTCTTTGGGATATCAATTTTATGATTCTGAGCAACGAAATGTATTTGTTGTTCATTTTTCCACTTTTCTTAAAAATGAATTTTTGAGAGAAAGTGTAAATTGTAGAAAGATTGAACTTGATGAGTTTGATCCCAATATTAAAGAACCTGAGATGGAACCAGAGATCCAACTAGATGAAGGATTTACAACACAGGTTTTACGTAAGTCAAATAACATATAAAGACCTCTGAGATATTATTTTTAACATCTGATGTGAGCCTTGATGTTCTTATCTTGAAGGAAACAGATTCGACTACGTATAAAGAAGCAATATTGGATATCGATTCTAGAAAATAGCAGAAAGTCATGAAATCCGAGATGGATTCTATGCATGATGACAATCAAGTATGAGACTTAGTTGAACTTCTTGAAGGAGTTAAACCTATTGGTTGCAAATCAATTTACAAAAGGAATAGAGGGTCTGATGGAAATGTGAGAAATTTTAAGGCCCAACTGGTAACGAAAGGTTATACTCAACGTCCTGAGATTGACTATGAGGAAACTTTTTCACCAGTAGTCATGCTAAAATCCATTAGGATTCTTCACGACTATGAGATATGGCAGATGGATGTGAAAATCGTTTTCCTAAATGGATTTTTTGAGGAGGATATTTATATGGAACAACCAGAAGGTTTTGTATCCAGTGAGACTTCAAACTTGGTTTGTAAGCTCCAAAAGTTTATTTATGGACTTAAACAAACATCCCGAAACTAGAATCGTCATTTTGATGAGATAATTAGATTATCTGGATTCATCAAGAACGAGGAAGAACCATGTGTTTATAAGGAAGTGAGTGAGAGCATGATAGTTTTCCTAATTTTGTATGTAGATGACATCCTTATCATAGGAAATGATATAAGATTGATGCAAAATGTGAAATCCTACATTTGCAAGAACTTCTCCATGAAAGATATGGGTGAAGCTTCCTATATATTAGGTATAAAGCTCTACCGAGATAGAGTTAGGAAGCTTATAGGGTTATCACAATCGTCGTACATAAATAAGATGTTAGAAATGTACGCTTTTACCAACTGTAAGACAGTAAATGTACCTTTTTTGATATGACATATATCTTTTAAATAAAATGACACTTCAAACTGATGAAGAAAAAGTTAGGATGTCTAACTTGTCATATGCTTCTTGTATTGGAAGCATAATGTATGATATGCTATGTACAAGACCTGACATCAGTTTCGGCATCGATGTGACTAGCCGATATCAATATGATCCAGGTAATGATCATTGGACAACCGTGAAACATTACCTGAAATATCTTAAAGGTACTTGGGATAAGTTTCTTATATATGAAAAAAAATGAGCTACAAGTTAAGGGTTATACAGACTCCGATTTTCAGGGAGATCCAGATGATAGAAAGTCTACATCCATATATATATTTACCATTAACAGTGGTGCGGTTAGTTGGCAATGTTCAAAGTAAGGCTCAACAGCTGATTCCACCACTGAGGCGGAATTTATAGCGACTTTAAAAATTGCTAAAAAAGCTGTTTGGATTAGAAAATTTATCACAGAACTTGGCGTTGTGCCTAGTATTGCGGATTTGATCTCATTATACTGTGATAATAGCTGAGCTATTACGCAGACTAATGAGCCGATGGCGCATTCCAAGTCTAAACACGTGGAAAAGAAATATCGCGTAATTATAGAGATTATTGAACGAAAAAAACATAGTGGTCTTGAAGGTTAAAGGACTAGACAACATATCATACTCATTTACTAAAGCCTTACCTCCTAAGTTATTTGATAAACATGTAGAGGATATGTGACTGGGGTACCATCCGGTTTGGCACTAAGTAAGTGGAAGTTTGTTGGAGTTGGTGCATGGAGCGCCAATCCAAATAATGTATTGTACATTTTATTATTTTTTAATAAAATAACAACATTTTCATTTCATACCTTATTAATTGAATTGTCATTATGCTTATTAATTTTGTGTATAAATATGCTAAAAATGACATCGATTTTAGAACAGTCTTGTAGTAATACTGAAAACTAAGTGGTCCGAAATTGGGATAAATATTACTATTGTAAATTATTTTTAAAGTATATATTCTTAGTCGTCGGTTTTGGAATACGGTCGAATTCCTATAACCTAGAAGACTAGCACATTCGTATATTGGAATTGGAGTTCCAACGGTTTAACTCAATGTACCATGAGCTTTGGAAACTCGTATAGACGTGTGGGTATTGGTTGGACTGAATATCGAATGACTCACATGTGATTCCTAATAGTTAGAAGTATACACTACCGTTAATAGGAATCTCCTCGAGTCGAGTAACATATGTGATCCTTTGACTATATGATATCATTGATTTTGTGTGAGATCCTCATACTTTAATGTCATGTATGTCAGAAACCTTTCATGGTCTGGCCTCTAGATGTTCGTTGGGTGTGGACCGATGCAGTCGTTAATCAAGTGCGAATCAAGGTAGGATCTGTCGGCCCGTATGTGTACCATAAGGGGTTTAGGTATCCATGTGAGTAAGTCACGATTCTTAAGACTTTGGCCAAAGCCGATCACCTATGGCGGATCACATCCGTTGTAAAGAATCGTGGACATGTTGACATTAGATGTGCGTCTCGGAAACTTGACGGTGTATTCTACGTTTCCTTAGCACAACTCGGATAGCCTACGACAAATGAATTAATAAACATATATGATGACCTCGACTTGTATAGTTCAGAAAGGTCATTCGTGTTTTTTGCGTTAAACCGTTGGAACTCCAATTCCAATATACGACATGTGCTAGTCTTCTAGGTTATAGGAATTCGATCGTATTTCAAAACCAACGACTAAGAATATATACTTTAAAAATAATTTACAATAGTAATACTTATCTCAATTTCGGACCCCCTAGTGTCTAGTATTACTACAAGACTATTCTAAGGTCGATGTTATTCTTAGCATATTTATACACCAAATTAATAAGCATAATGACAATACCATTAATAAGGTATGAAATGAAAATGTTGTTATTTTATTAAAAAAGAATAAAGTGTACAATACATTATTTGGATTGGTGCTCCATGCACCAACTCCAACAAACTTCCACTTGCTTAGTGCTAATCTGGATGGTACCCCAGTCACATCTCCTCTATATGTTTATCGAATAACTTAGGAGGTAAGACCTTAGTAAGCAAGTATGATATGTTGTCTAGTCCTTGAACCTTCAAGACCACTATGTCTTTTTGTTCAATAATCTTTCTAATTACGCGATATTTCTTTTCCACGTGACTTGGAATGCGCCATCGGCTCATTAGTCTGCGTAATGGCTCAGCTATTATCACAGTATAATGGGATCAAATCCGCAATACTAGGCACAACGCCAAGTTCTGTGATAAAATTTATAATCCAAACAGCTTCTTTAGCAGTTTTTGAAGTCGCTATAAATTCCGCCTCAGTGGTGGAATCAATTATTGAGTCTTGCTTTGAAAATCGCCAACTAACCGCATCACTGTTAATGGTAAATATATATCTGGATGTAGACAAATTGCGTACATATTAGCTAGGCTTATATGACGAACGTGTCTGAACTTAGAGAGTCACAATATGAAGTATACTCATTGAGCACTTGGGTAGCCGATTAATTTTGATAAAAGATAATATTCGATATTATAATTATCAGCTAAGATAATCATGTGTTAGTGGATAACATTGATTATTTACTTTGACCTAATTGGATTAATTGGATTAATTCAATAACTACACAATGGCTTAATTATAAATTTATAAATATCTATACCATCTGGGGATATTTTGGTAATTATAAATATATAATTAAATGTGTTTTTGGCTTGATTTAATTAGATTAAATCAAAGTGGAAGACATGTAACTAATCCATTAATTAAGTTATGTCTTGATTTAATTGGATTAAATCAAAATGGTAGACAAATGTGATTAGTCACACATGATGATACATATTTGGACAAATTAGATTAAGCCCACATAAAAATTAATTAGAACTTTTATTAATTAAAAATTTCCTAAGTTTTGCTATAAACAACCAACTTTAAGAAGGTTTTAATTAAGTTTGAAAAAAAAAACTAAATACAAGCAATTTTTGGAGAAATTAGTCTAAGTTAGAGAGGTGTTTAGAGAAGATTTGTGAGGTCTCTACAACATTTCATCTATGAGAGTTCAAGATTGGATATTAGAGTGAAACTTGCTAGCATTGCAATCAATATTGGTTCTTGGAGTCAAGCTTTCAAACCTTGAAAGTTCTCCAACCATTTCAACAAGGAGAAGAAGATTTGATCTTTGTATCAAGCTTACTAGGTAATGTTTGATCTTCTCATAAGTCATGTTCTTCATTAATGAGTTTTCATTAGTGAGACATATAGTGATGGTTTATGTATTGGATGCATGATTACATAGTTTAAAGTTGAAATAAGACTAATAAATTGTGTTAGGATGTTTTGGAAGTATAAACACGATATGTTTGTTAATTAGGTCAAAGATGTTCATGTTGGACATGAAACAATTAATAAGAGTTTGAAACTCTAAATTAAAGCTTAGAGCTATGACTACCATTCTAGAATCGCTTGACCACCTTTGAGTGAATTAGAATTGTTTATGAGATATTTTATAGTGGAATTCTAAATTGGTTTTTGTTTTGATTCAAACAAATGCATAAAAGTATTTATAACACATATATGCTAGTAGTATAACATGTGTTGATGATGGTTATGATGCTAAAATTAGATTTTATGTGTATTTGAAGTATTATGAGAAAATTGAAAGTGTTTAGTAATGGTTTGAAGTTAAAAATGCTCACCGCCTAGGGCAGCGTCGTGACTCTACCCCTCCATCATCGCGACACCGAACATCAGACTTAGGCGCGTTGCGACGCTCACCCTTACACGTCACAACGTCGAGATGTTTAGATCTCGCAGTTGCTCTCGCACTTTGGAGCGTCTCGACGTCCAAGCTCCCGCGTCGCGACGTGCAGAGCTGATACATACTGAAACTTTATTTTCTCCGTTCTGGAGTTTTCAGACTTCGTTTTGGTCACCGTTTTGTCCTACAGACTCAAAATGGAATGTAGTTTTACATAAAATATTTTAAAATACACTCATAATATATATTTACGGGTTAAATCCACTTCCGCTACAAGGGCACCGATACAACCTAATATGTGTTAAGAATTTTCCAACCCATGTGTTAGGTTTTATAGGTGGAATATATTTTTATATTTTAAAAAATTAATTAAAATTTTCATAGTTCACATTCAAATAAATAAATGCATCTATAAGAAAGGGAAAAAGATTAAAATATAAAATGCAATCATGTAATATTGAAAAAATATTAAAAATATCATATTCACTATAAATAAAAATAATTAATATATAAGGTTGCTGATTGCGGGTTGAAATCTTTTTAGCCCGCATGGGTTAACCAAAACTAACCGATTGAGATAGAAAAAATTTCCTAAATAACATCTAATGACCTGCAGGTTAGGTTAAGTTTGTTTACCCCTGTACACCATTCTCTTATTATTATTATTTTTTAAAAAAAAAATAAAAAAATCAACATTCCATCACGTAAAGCAAAACTATTTTTTTTTTCAGAGCCTTCAAATTAGTTTTTTATTGGAAAATAAATAGGTGAAGATATTTGATTAAAAATTTAATCTATAAAAATTTACGGTCTATAGATATAATAAATTCTAATAATGTAAGTAAGAATACAAGTGTTGGAGAGTAATTGAGTTTCAAAAGATTATATTTTATTTCAATAAAAATGATGAATTAAAATATCTATAATCAACCAAATGTTCAAATATAGTTGATTTATTTTAAAAAATCAAAATCAAAAAGGAGAAGAAAATTACGTTTTTCATTTGTATATTTTGGCATGTTTTTTATGTTTTAAATCACAATAAGTCTTTTTTTTTTCCAAAAATATAGTTATTATACATTATAGAATAAAATAATGATAGTCAATCATAATTTACGTTTTTTTTTTTAATTTAAGCTCGGATTTACGAAAACACAATAAAAACATAAATTCAAAATTTTAAAAATGGAATTGTTATATTATATTGATAAAAAAAATAATAAATAACCAACCTTAATCAAAAGTGAAGCAGCCAAAGCTTACATAGTTCATAATGTCATAAGCATTCATTGAAGTTTTCACTTCTCCAATCCAACTGTAAAAATTATCTAGCATATATTGAAGTTTCTCCAATCCAATAGTTAAAACTCTCTTGGTATTATTATTTATATTAAAATTAATGGAATTAACTCAATCTAAAAATTTGTAAGTTAAAAATGTTAAGGAACAATCAAAACTAATTCAGTAAATTGGTATTTGTATAAACAATAACAACAACAGCCAATGCAGAATTGATAATTATAATGACTGAAGATTAAAATTAACAAACTAAACAGAATTGAAACTTACAACCCAAGAAATCGAAATTAATAAACTCACTGACTTGAAGATTGAGGCTAGCGTAAATGCTATGTCCTATAGCAGAATTTCGTCCTTACTCTTGTGCTTGTAGTACTTCGGACGTCTGCCACCAGGATTCAACAATCTGTAGATCGAATCTCTGCACTGAAATACGACCCCTGGCGAATCTACTTGATGTTTTTGCTTTTGTTTTCAAGATCAATCAGATAGAAAACTTTTTTGAATGTCTTATGTATCACTTTCATATCTGTATTTCTATTTCTTTTATATAGATTCCATAAGTGGTGGTTGCAATCAAAACGTTTTTTATTTTTCCAATAAGTCTGAAGAGGTGTGTTGATCAGACACAAGTCTTCATTTAAGACCAAATTCAAAAAAAAAAAAAAATCATATGAGCCCAAGGCCCATCTTTTGACCAAATAAATATATTAAATATTTATTAATCAAATGCCACATCAACAACCCATCTACACACATCCAAGCCATCCAAGCCCAAGCTCAAGCCCAAGTCTTATCATTCCAATTTAATATAAGTGTGCAAGGTCCACTTATAAACTTTCTACATTCCCTTTACATTTCCTATGTGGGATTACTATCACTATTTGCTATACAAACTCTTACAAAAAATTGTCAAATACTTATATCGTCAGCTGATATAAAATTTTGTTCTTAGCACTTCACCCTTCATATAAACTGATATTTTATTTAATTCATGTCACTTGAATACATAATTAATTTGAATCTACTCGTACATGAGATTTGTTTTAATACAAAATGATTGTCCAAACTTATATATTATTAGTAAATTATTAATTAATTTATAACATTACTAATGGCGTAGTTTGGTGGTGTATGGTTCAAGATGTGACATTGAGATCATGAGTTTGAATATATGAAGTGTGTTTCTTATAAAAATCTGGGATAATAATTAAATTTTACCCTCTCCGCTTAAATTCGATATGAGTATTTTGACGGTGAAATTTTCAACATATATATATATATATATATATATTATATATATATATATATATTTGTCGTAGAATTTTAAATTTAAATTTTCAAAAAAATTTATCTTTTAAGGACTTTTATAAATAATCATAATTTTATAAGATTATTTATGTTTAGTCTAAAATATAGTTATAAATTTACTTTCATTATATTTATAACTCTGTTTTACCCATTATATTTTTTGCTTATTTTTTTAAATCGCTGTTCATAATGATTTTTTTTTTAATTGGGTATCAAATATATATTTAGATATCTGTTCACATGAACAATGCTTATTTTAAGGATTAGGCATTGAAGGTATTTTTATGCTACCTTCTTCTTACGAGACCATTTGTCCATTTTGGGATTTCGACAGAGACTCTCGGGGTTGCTATCGGAACTGTCGCACACAATTTTGTCTCTATAGGGAGCCTCATCTGCGTGGGGGACATCTATAAAGTATGTCTCATTCTCACCGTGACTCTTTAGAGCTTTATACATATTGAGTGACATATAGACCTTTACGGTGACTCGAATTAAGGACCTCCAAGTTGACTTGGAGGTACTATAGGTGTGGCTAAAAATCTTATAAGGACTTTCAAAGGCTAAGGTTTGAGGCCTATATGTCACTTAATATTCATAGAGCTCTAAGGAGCCACAGTGAGAGTTGGATATGTCCAATAACTGCCATTTACGTGGATGAGACTCCATACGGGGATAAAATCGCACGGGATCATCCAGAAATGAATCTATGGCCACCTCCACCGAGATCACAAAGCAGACAAAAGATCTCGTAGGATGGGGGTCACAAAAAAACTTTAAGACATGTTAAAATATTTATAGTTATGTAAAACGACATTATAACTGTCATTGTAACTGAGAAATGTGCTTGGGTAATGTGTATGTGATTGACATTATGACTAATAAAATATGATTAAGTATTATCACTATCATTGTAATTGAGAAATGTGACCAATAATTATATATGTGACTGAATTATAAGTGTGAATGTGGTTGTGAATGTGACAATGAATGTGTGACTGTGACTCTATTTATGTGATTGTGATTGTGATTGTGACTATATAACTGTTAATGTGTGACTATGTGATTGTGATTGTGTGACACGTGACCGTAAAAGTGTGACTGTGATTGTTGTGCCATAACAATTTATGGCTGATTTTGACATTGTAGGAACCATAATTTAGGAGATGTCCATCGACGAATGTCATAGGTGTGAATGATAATAATACATAATATTTTACATATTATGATTTAGAGTTTGAATGAAAGAGGTATGAACGTTTGAAAAATACTAATCGGAAACTTATAAATATAAGAGTAAATTTTGATAATTTTTCATCAAAACATATCGATTATGTAATTGTTTTAAAGCTTATTATTTTTAAATTAATGATATGAATTTTTTTTCTTAAAATAATTTATATTCTGATATATATTTAATTTTTAAATTTAAAGTTGAAAAAATATATATTTTTTTTATTTTTTTATATAGTAATCTTGTAATAACATTAATTTATTATTATGTATATTTATATATTTTTACATATAAATAAAATAAATCATTTGTGATTAAAGTAAATTAAAAAATAAAAATGATAAATTTACTCACACTCTTATTCATATTTATTCGAGTTGAGGTAACTGAGTAAGAATGTTAGTAAATATATAATTACTCATAAAAAAAAACGCTAATAATTTTATTTTTTAGGAAATTCCCCTTCAACAAAAGTACAAAACATTAAAATGACACTCAGTAATCATTATTAATGCCTCCTTCAATTTTTTTCAAAAATCTTTATTTTATTTTATTTTATTTTACTTCACTTCATTCCCTCTCTCTCTCTCTAAGTATTGAACAGAGAGAAACCAAAAACCAGTGAGTCATGGTTTCAACGAGACGAAGTGGTTCTCTGTCTGGTAATAATAGCAAGAGATCTTCATCGTCAGAGGATAAGCCTCCGTCGCCGAAGCATCAGAAGGTTTTTGTATTCTTTTCGATTCATTTGATTCCTTTGTTTTGGTCGAATAATTTGTGTTGTTTTGGTGAAATTACGGGATTTGACTTTTGAATTTGTGGAATTTTAGGTCGAAAATGGCGTTGCTGCGGTGAAGCCGGTGCAGGCGACGGAGAATTCTAAGGAAGAGTGTACTCCGGCGGCGGAAGATCCCGGAGAATGCGGGACCGGCGATGCTCTGATCGCTGGTGAGGGACTGAATGACGAGAAGTCGGAGGCCACGCCAGCTGTTGCCGTGGCTGCACCGATTGCTGATGGTAGTTGGTTTTCATTTTTCAGCTCGTGTAAAAAGTTTATGCAGTATTTTGTTCTTCATATTTAAGTGTTTTTTCAAGTGAATTTTAAATTTGAATTAACTGGGCTTGTTTGTTTTCTTTGGTTCTGTTGGTGCTTTGGAAGGGTCCACGCCGGTGGTGATGGAGAAGCCAAGGAGTTCCTTCTCTTCTTGGAGTTTATATCAGAAGCAAAACCCGAATTTCGAGACTTCTACACCCTGGTGCAGGCTTTTATCACAGTCTGGGCAGGTCATTCTAATTCTTAGTGTTGTGTTTAATCTTTTTTGCTGTTGGTTTTAATATGACTCTTAAAGTAGCTGTTTACCATTACCTGTTTATGCTATATGGTATCATTTTTTTTGAGTTTTGTCTTGTGTTGTATTTGTGTTTTTTGATTATTGAGGTACTTTATTTGCTGCAGAATGCAAACATATCTATTTGTACTTCGAATTTCTCGATTGGATCAAGCAGACACTGCAATTTTCCACTGAAAGACCAGGCCATTAGTGCAATTGTATGCAAGATCAAGCATGCACAGGTATTGCCTTTCCTTATGCCAGAAACTGTTTCAGATTTTTTTGGATTGGTGATATAAGATCTTAGCAAATTTGATTGCAAGTGACATTGTACTATGATCTGTTCCTCGTTTATTGTTATACTTTTGGAGCGGCTTACTCGGATGTCATTGGATATAGTATTACTATTTTGTTTTTGTTATTGGTAATGGATGTTTTTATTTTATTTTTGGGGATAAACTCCTTAAATATGTACTTGCAGTATGAGTACTCATTATTTGTGGACATGATCAGAGTGAAGGCAGTGCCGTGGCCATGCTAGAAAGCAAGGGTTCAGTTAAAGTAAATGGAAGATTAGTGAACAAGAGTGCAAGTTGTGAGCTGAAATCGGGTGATGAGGTTGTATTTGGTTCGCTGGGAAACCATGCTTATGTATCCTTTCCTGCATAAGAGTGCCATACACTACCTAGTTCATTCGTGCATGCTGGATATTTTTTATTGTCTTTTGTTTCTTCCTTGGTATTTTCTTTCGCATATGTATGGTATATATTATGCATGTGATATCCTTAATTTTTATCGACATAGATATTTCAGCAACTCATGAATGAGGATGCAATTAAAGGTACAGAGATTCAAAGTGGCCTAGGAAAATTTATGCAGTTGGAACGGAGGTCAGGGGATCCTTCAGCTGTGGCTGGGGCTTCCATTTTGGCATCTCTTTCCAGCATGAGGCAAGATTTATCACGTTGTCAATCTCCAGCTCAGAGCACCAGTAATATCCCTCAAGGGTCTGAGTTGCCTACTCCATCTGCCGATAATGATTGTACAGAGGTTGATCTTGATGGTTTGGAAGGCAATTCAACTACAAATACAGACAGTGATAAAGCTGCAGACATTGGATCAACTGGCAAGAATGTTCCTGTAGAATGCAACCAGGATTCTGGCATAGAGTCAGGCAATGTAAAACTCTCTGGGGTGAATGATTTGCTAAGGCCTTTCTTGAGGATGTTTGCTCCATCAACTAGTTGTAATCTAAAATTGAGCAAAAGTATATGTAAACAGGTATTGGACGGAAGAAACGAGTGGAAAAAGGATTCACAGCCAGCATCAACGTTGGTTACATCTCTTCGGTGTGCAGTATTCAAAGAAGACATTCTTGCTGGAGTTCTTGATGGTACAAACTTACAAGAGTCATTTGAAAACTTCCCATATTATCTAAGGTAGGATATAATATATTCTATTATTCCATATACTATATTTGTTAATATGATGCCTTCAAGTATCTCATCTTATAGTCCCCCTAATCTTTTGCATCTTTACCCCTCAATAGACATGTCAGAATTGTTAGACATAGCTCCACATTTTGATGACCTGCTCTGTTTTTCTTGGTACCATACGAATATTGTTTGAGCAAGTCTAGGGTTGGCTTCATGTTTTTTTTTTTTAATCATTAAGAAAACTGTGCTTTTAGGGAACAGGCAGTACCGTAGGAGTGGGAATGGAACAGTGTGGGATGGAAGAATGGAACAGGCAGTACCGTAGAAGGGGTGGGAAGAGTCGGGGTATGAGGAGAGAAGTAAAGTGATGACTCGAAGAATGTGACTCCGGCAGAGATGAAGTAGCGGTTATTATCTGGAGAATAATATCGGTACCATTTTTGAAGTCGGGAATATCCTAAGAAGATGCATTTAGTAGACTTAGCAGAAAGTTTATCTTGTCCCGGAGTTAGATTATGGACAAAACACACACAACCAAATATGCGAAGTGGGACCGAATAGAGAGGTTGGTTGGGAAATAAGATAGAGTGGGGAATTTGGTCTTGTAAAACAGAAGAAGGCATGCGATTAATGAGATAGCAAGCAGTAAGAACTGCATCCCCCAGAAACGAAAGAGTATATGGTTATGGATTAATAAGGTACGAGCCGTCTCAATGAGATGTTTGTTTTTACGTTCAGCGAGACCATTTTGTTGGGTTGTATAGGCACATGATGACTCATGGAGAATACCTAGAGAGGATATAAAAGTGATAAAAGGAGTAGAAAAATACTCCCGAGCATTTTCACTTCGAAATACACGAATAAGAACACCAAATTGAGTTCTGATTTCAGCACAAAATTTTTGAAAAATAGGAAATAACTCAGAACGATCTTTCATTAAAAACAGCCAAGTATTTCGAGAGTAATCATCAATAAATGTCACAAAATACTGAAATCCCATAACAGAGTTGACACGACATGGACCCCAAACATCGGAATGAATTAACGCAAAAGGGGACGCTGCTCGATTATTGACCTGCTTGGGAAACTGTACACGAGTATGTTTCCCAAGTTGACATGACTCACATGGAAGTGAAGATAATGAAGAAAGTTGCGGAATTAGCTTCTGGAGCTTAGAGAGACTGGGGTGACCCAAACGGTTGTGGAGAACATCAGCAGAATCGGTGGAGGTGCAAGCGACCACAGACAATGACTGCGTAAGATGATAAAGGCCTTGTGACTCACGTCCTGTACCAATTATCCATCCCGTACCCTGGTCCAGTACAAGAACAGAATGATTAAGAAAGGTGACAGAACAATTAGATCATTGGTGAGTTTACTAACAAAAATAAGATTGAAAGGACAACCTGGTACATAAAGCACATATTTCAAAGGTAATGTGGGAACATGAGAGGCATGTCCAATGCCTTTAGCGACAGTTTTAAAACCGTTTGCAAGGGTAACCATAGGAAGACAATGAGAACTAGTTAAAGAAGACAAAAGTTTTGGATTACCAGAAATGTGATCAGAGGCGCCAGAGTCCAGAACCGATGGGCCCAATGGTGAAGACTAAGTGATGCAGACAACAGAATTACCAGTATGAACGGAAGCAGAGGACGATGACTGAGAGGCCTGATACTGGAGGAAAGCTACATATTCGGATTTAGTCGGAGTAACAGTCTTGCTCGAGTCGGCCATGGCAATGAAAACAGTGGAGGGCGATTCGAGAGACGGGGAGATCTAAGCCGTCTGAGTTCAGGGATATAGCCGGAACAGTGAACAGTGACGCGTGAACAATGACGTGTGAACAGTACGCTTGAACAGTAACGTTGGGGAAAAATGTGAAAAGAAATCCTAGGATCAACCTACTGATATCATGAAGAAATGGAGGAATCCCTCTTTTTATTTTCTTATTTTAAACTATACAAGAATAGACTTTATATAACCTTCGGTCTCCTCTATAAAAAGAAGATAAATCTACCAATAATTACATACAATCAACTACCATATCTCTAGCAATCTTAAAGATACTTTCCTATTTCTAACATGATCCATTTTTTGTTTTCAGCTTGTTGGTTTTTTTAGTTGCTTTATTGTTCACTTCCATCATGACGTGGACTTTTTCTTTATAAAATCTCTTCCTGTTTCCAAAAAGGAAAAAGGAAAAACAAATTGGGAGTGCTCATTGTTGACTGTGGGTTATATATTGCATGTTTTTTTTTGGTTTGTTTTTTTAATTTTAAACGTGATATTAATTTTTGGGCTTCTACTCTTGCAGTGAGAACACAAAAAATGTGCTGATTGCAGCTTCATATATACATTTGAAGCACAAAGATCATGCAAAGTACACTTCGGAGCTAACTACTATAAATCCGCGGATTTTGCTTTATGGTCCTGCAGGTATGTTGGTATTTTACTTTCATTATTCTAAATACACATGTTCTATTATTGTACCAGTACACATTAATGAAACATTTAAGTTTTTTTATTGTGAATACTTTTTCAGGGTCCGAGATCTATCAGGAGATGTTGGCTAAGGCGCTTTCCCATTATTTTGGGGCAAAATTGCTCATATTTGATAGTCATTCACTTTTGGGTGTAAGATAAAAATCACCCGCTTGACTCTGATAAGTTGAATTAGCTTTCATTTATACTCTTACTGCTTTGCTGGCATCTATAGTTATTTTGCTTATCTTATTCTCAAAAAACATAATTTTGATTGTTGAAAGAGTCATATTTGTGTCGTCTTCATTATTTAGTTTCTTCTTTACTGGTTTTAAAACATTAAACTTGAGAGATGACTATGATAAGTGGATTAAGATTTGACTTTTTAATTTTATATGTCTCAGGGTTTATCTTCTAAGGAAGCCGAGCTACTGAAGGATGGATCAAATGCAGAAAAATCGTGTGGTTGCGTTAAACAAGGCCCTACTTCCACCGATTTGGCCAAGAGCTTGAATTTTACTGCCAGTAAATCTGACCAACCTAGCTCTTCGAACCCCCCTCCTTCACAGGGCCCTGAATCTCGACCAAAGATGGAGACCGGTACAACTCCCACATCTGCGGGGACATCTAAGAATCACATGTTTAGAATAGGTATGCTCTTGGACCTAAAAAGGAAAACAAAATGGTATGTCCCTTGAATTATTTTGCTTGAGAGGCCTTTCACTATCTTCCTTCTTTACTGTGGTTTTCCATGTTGAAGTGCTCGAGTTATCTTGTATTAAACTTTGGTGACACTTCTACTAACTGAAACATGTAGGTGATAGGGTAAGATTTACGGGTTCAGCTTCCGGTGGTTTATATCCGACAGCATCTCCTACAAGGTGAGTATTTTGCCGACTTTCCGGACATACTACTGTTTTTAGCTTAACGAATAGTTCGCTTCTAGCTTATTTCTGCCTTTTAGATACACTTCAAGGTTGATTTTTTAGGATGTTGGATATATTGAGGATGATTTCCTTTGATGCATGAGAGTTGAGGGAGGATACCATAATGATGAAGAATCTCTTTCAGTGGGAAACTAATATTTATGTATGGGGGTGATTTGAAATTTTTGGTTCCTTGGGACAGTGGTCTGCCTTTCGTGCAGACTACAGTAGATGGTTTGAATAAATCTTAATATAGCAAATTATAAACAAGAGAGCATGCTGGAAGAGTTAAACAGGTTTAGAGGCTTTTTGAAGAAAACACAAATTTCTTTTACTTAAGTTGCGAAATGTAGGCTAAAGTGGAAGTTATTCAGAAACTTGAGTTGAATTGATTTAACGTTTGTTTGATAAGAGGTCGGGCATGAGAAAGTTTAAATTTAGCAAATGGAAAGTCTTAAAAGCTGATTATATAACCAATTGATTGAAGAGGATTTTAGAAAAACTCTTAAAAAGGATGTAGAAGTACTATCCCCAGAACTGTGGCATCCACTGATGGATGGCCTACCATCTGCCGAAGATGAACATAATGTGCAACGTATCATCCATTGGAGGGTTAGAGTGTTTCTATTGACTAGTCATATCATATCAGGCTCAATCGGCATCCTGTTTAAAAAAAATTTAAGACTTATTTCTCTCGGTTCTTTCTGGTGCTACTTGATGTTTAAGTTTGAAGTTTCTGTAATTTATGTTTTTTAACTTAATATCTAGGGGCCCACCTTGTGGCACTCGTGGAAAGGTTGCATTGCTTTTTGAGGACAATCCTTCTTCAAAAATTGGTGTAAGGTTTGACAAACCTATACCTGATGGTGTTGACCTTGGTGGTCACTGTGAAGGTGGTCATGGATTCTTCTGCAATGGTACTATTAAACTCTGCTGTTAACAGTCCATGAATTAGACCATGCGTATTAGCCATGTTTTTTTCACCCTTCTCAAATTACTAACTTCTAGATTTCTCTCTCCCTCCAGTCACTGATCTTCGTTTGGAAAACACGGGCACGGAAGAATTGGACAAATTACTCATTAACACATTGTTTGAGGTAGCATTTTTAACTGGAAAATATCTATATTTCTATTCTAGCCTCTCCACTTCATTGGAATCTTTTCTATCAGGTTGTGTACAGTGAGAGCCGAAGTTCTCCTTTCATATTGTTCATGAAAGATGCTGAGAAGTCTATTGCAGGAAATTCAGATTCATATTCTACATTTAAAAGCAGACTTGAAAAGCTTCCTGACAATGTGATAGTAATTGGTTCTCACACTCATAATGACAATCGTAAGGAGAAGGTAATATTTTTTTAATCTCGGAGATTTAACCATGGTGAGAATCTCTTCGTGCATTGTGCTATATGAAAGTACTCCCCAGTTTAGAACTCAGTGAACTTGTTAGCAGGGTGGGGGATTACTGGGTTTAAAGAAAAAAATGGTGAGGATTTTTTCAGCCATCATCTCTAATGAGCATATTACGTTTCCTTACAATTTGGATAGAAATAATAAGTAAAAACATTTTACCAAATTGTAGAAGTTATATATACTAAAAATGCTACATTGGTTAGGCTGGTGATGCCATAATGGCATAATCGACTGGGAAGCTTGTGTTAATGGAAACATGTATACTTCCATTTCAACTTACCAAGTGCTTGATAAAAAATCCTTTTCTTATTTCTAATTTCATGATTTTTCCCTTTACATAAAGCCTCCTTATAATGATGTTCAAAAGTTTATATTATTGCCTCATCTGGATTTTTGGCCTTTCTTATTACTCAATAGGTTTCTGAGTTCCTTACACTAGCATTTTCCTTTTGCAGTCACATCCCGGTGGTCTGCTTTTCACAAAGTTTGGCAGTAATCAAACTGCTCTACTTGACTTGGCTTTTCCGGTAATGATCATAACTTTTAATTGATACTGTTTGTTTTAAACTTGAGTTGTTGCTGTATGGTTGCTTTTCTTCTTCTAAGTTTGAACTATCAACAATTGGGGACTGTGATGTTTCTTTATCTGGAAAAAGGGATTAGCTACAATTCCCCCGTGTAGGAAAGCTTGAAAAGTCTATATTAATTCCTTGACAAGCTTTCAAAATAATACTTGCTGAGAGGAATATCTGCTAATTTAAATTTTTATCTTCATACGTACTCCTTCCTACACCCCCTTCATCCTTTGATTTTTTCTTCCTATCTACTCGCATACGAAACTAGATGCTTTTCTGTTAATTGCTCTGATGATGAATACATGATATTTGGTCTTGGCTACAATTATTATTATATCTTTCCTGCTTCATTTTCTGATGTTTCATTGGGAAACATACTATGCAATGGATATCAGGTTCGGTCTTTATTGATTGAAATAGGCAGCTACTGAGCTATCATTAGATCTGTTGTAGTTCATTAATGTGTACTTCTTCCTACACCCTCTTCACTCTTTGATTTTTTCTTCCTATATACACTCATACGAAACTAGATACTTTTCGTTAATTGCTCTGATGATGAATACATGATATTTGGTCTTGGCTATAATTACGATTATATCTTTCCTGCTTCATTTTCTGATGTTTCATTGGAAAACATACTATGCAATGAATATCAAGTTCAGTCTTTAGTGATTAAAATAGGCAGCTATTGAGTTATCATTAGATCTGTTATATTACGCCTCCGCACATTCTTCATTTTGATCTGTCTTTATACTATGTTATTATATTTTATTAAATTATGTTTTTGGTTCTCTCTCTCTCGCTTACTTTACCTGGTATTATATGGGCCCGAAAAGTAAATTTTAAGACCATATTCTGACTTGGTATCTGTGGCTTGATGTTGGTTTCTTTTGAATTTTTACAGGATAATTTTGGAAGAATGCATGACCGAGGAAAGGAAGTTCCGAAGGCTACAAAACTTTTGACTAAGCTTTTCCCCAATAAAGTAACCATTCACATGCCACAGGTTTGTACATGGTTTGAAGTCTGTAATCTTTATTACTCTATTGTTAGTTTAGCTATTTCATATTACAGTGTTTTGTGATTGTAGGATGAGGCGCTTCTTGTATCTTGGAAACATCAACTGGATCGAGATGCTGAAACCCTGAAAATGAAGGGAAATTTAAATTACCTGCGCATGGTGAGTAATTTTTTGTAATAATTTATGGGGCACCAATACTGTAAACTGTTTTATAGTGCTTAATATATTGAAGTCTGATTTTCTGCTGAATCTGCTCAAAGTCCTGATTTATTTGTGGCTTAGGTTCAGTCTATCTTAGCTTAGATTTAGTCTATCTTTTCTTTCTTTATTGTTATTGTTATTGTTTATTTATGGTGGTGCTCTTGTATATGCTCAAAGACTTGTACCCCTTATGGCTAATTGGTAGTCATAGTTTCTCTGTCTTCACTAAGTGGAATGGTCAGTATTAAAAGTTCAAAAGACACCGCTTTATAGCAAAGTGTATTGAGCTTTTTCTTATTCATGCATGATTAAGTGTGTTAATTTGAGGAATAATGATTCTTTTCATAATTGGTTATCTCTACATATAGGTTTTGGGTCGGAGTGAGTTGGAATGTGAAGGACTTGAGACATTGTGCGTCAAGGACCAATTACTTACGAATGAAAGTATGTTCCACTTTGATGTTTCTTGAGAATACTCATCGTTTGAACTTTCCTATATGTTCATTTTACCACTGAAATTATTATGTGGCAATACAGGTGCAGAAAAGGTTATTGGATGGGCTTTAAGTCACCATCTGATGCAGAACCCTGATGCGGATCCTGATGCTAGACTTGTTTTATCTTGCGAGAGGTAACCAATAGCTCCTTTTCCAAAATCTAGCTGAATTATTGGCTTTCGGATGGTAATTACACAGTTGTAATGCAATGTTGCAATTCTGACAGCATCCAGTATGGGATTGGAATCTTTCAGGCTATACAGAATGAATCTAAGAGCTTGAAGAAGTCACTTAAGGTGATTGTGTTTCTTGTAATTTAATGATAATCTATCAACCTTTATTCATGCAGATGTTTTTTTTAAATGAAGTCTGGCTGTCCTGATCATTTTAGAAAGGAATGATGTTTAAATCTTCATGTTGAATGTTTTGGTCTATAACAGGATGTCGTAACAGAGAATGAATTTGAGAAAAGGCTTTTAGCTGATGTTATTCCACCAAGTGATATTGGAGTTACATTTGACGATATTGGAGCACTTGAGAATGTTAAGGATACATTGAAGGAATTGGTAATGCTTCCTTTACAGAGACCTGAACTCTTCTGCAAAGGGCAATTGACCAAGGTTATCTCCTTTCCTATATTCCGAAAATATGAGTTGCTCCATTGAAGCAAATTTTTGTCTGAACTCTAATGTCATGTTGTCATGATAATGCACATTAATACTGAATGAGGTTGATGACTGTATTATGTCACTATTCTTTTATGATCCTCCAATAGGCAGTTTATTTTATTTTGGCATACCATTTCTGATACGAAATCGGATACGAAAAAGACGAAATCCGATCTAAGATCCCGTAGACCCCCAAAGCACCTATCCTTGAAAACCCTTGGAGATAGCCTCAGATGAATTTTGCCAGCAAAATAGACGCCACAAAGGATGCCAACCCTTTGATAAGTCTTTGTTCAATCACTGAACGTTGATAAAATATCTCAAGAAAAGTTACTATTCACGCACTAAAAATTAGGTCCTTCATTAAGAGTTGTTTTTGAGTTTAAATAATGACATGCTCAAACCCTAAGAGAGCCAAAAAGTCTAAAATATCCCTAAACTACCCATTACCAACTAAAAGCCCATAACTCCTAATTTCTAGCCCATTTTGAACCCATAAATAATTAAAATAAATTAGCCCAAATAATAAATAAAAACGGTCATCCACGTTAGTACCACACATGCAAATAAATAATAAATAAGCCTGAACAAACGAAATCGATCCATGCTGCTCCTCGATGACTTGGGTCAAGTGTATAAATCTTGAACCCTCTTCCTTGAAGTCCAATTAGTCTCGAACGTGCTTGTTCAATTCAGTTACATGACATTGAGCCAGGTCTGCCATAGCGTCCTTGATCTTCTGAGCTCTGTGTCTTGTAATTGGTCCAACTGGTACATGGATTGGATCGATTGTGGTTTGGACCGAACCAGGTGCAGCTAGGATCACATCATCCCCTCTCTCTTGAAAAGGATTCGACCTCGAATTGACACCTGCATCAAAAGGGGACAAATCAGAAACATTAAATGAAGCGGAAACATTATACTCACCAGACAGATCAAGCTTATATGCATTATCATTGATCCTTTCGACAACTTGAAAAAGACCATCTCCCCGAGGTTGAAGCTTGGATCTTCGTTGAGCCGGAAACCTTTCCTTACGCATGTGTAGCCAAACTCAATCACCAGGCTCAAACACCACGTGTTTACGGCCTTTATTCGCATGAGAAGCGTACTGCTCATTTTTCCGTAATATGTGTTCACGTGCTTTCTCATGTATTTGTTTCACCAATTCTGTTTTCTTTTTCCCATCTAAACCTACTCTTTCCTCAACAGGCAAAGGCAATAAATCCAATGGCGTTAGTGGGTTAAATCCATATACAATTTCAAAAGGTGAATATGAAGTAGAAGAATGAATGCACCTATTGTATGCAAACTCTATAAATGGAAAACACTCTTCCCATGATTTTAAATTCTTAGTGACTATGGTACGAAGCAATTGAGTCAATGTCCTATTGACCACTTCTGTTTGTCCTTCTGTTTGAGGATGACACGTAGTAGAATAAAGTAATTTAGTCCCCAACTTACCCCACAAAAACTTCCAGAAATGACTCAAGAACTTGACATCTCTATCTGAAACTATACTCCTAGGAATCCCGTGTAGCCGTACTACCTCTCTAAAGAATAATTTTGCTATGTTAGTGGCATCATCAGTTTTATGGCAGACAATGAAATGTGCCATCTTGCTAAATCTATCAACCACTACAAAAATGGAATCCTTACCTAGTTTAGTCCTAGGTAAACCCAACACAAAATCCATCGAAATATCTACCAATGGTTCACTAGGTACAGGTAATGGAGTATATAATCCATGAGGCTTCACCCTAGATTTGGCCTTCCTACAACTGAGACATCGATCACAAATTCGCTCTACATCGCGCTGCATCCTAGGCCAGTAAAAATGTTCCTTTAAGGTTTCTAGGGTCTTACTAATTCCAAAATGTCCCATTAGTCCGCCTCCATGAGCCTCTCTCACTAATAGCTCACACATACTACAAGAAGGAATGCATAACTTATTTTCTCTAAACAGAAATCCCTCATGCTGGTAGAATTTACTAAATGCAGATTTAATATATGCAACATATATATCACAAAAATCCACATCACATGCATAAAGCTCTTTAATAAATTCAAACCCTAACATTTTAGCACCTAAAGAAGTAAAACATACCTGCGCGATAAGGCCTCTGCAACTACATTTTCCTTACCTTGTTTATAGCGAATAATGTACGGGAATGTCTCTACAAACTCCATCCATTTAGCATGCCTCTTGTTCAGTTTTCCTTGCCCTTTAAGGTGTTTCAAACTCTCATGATCTCTGTGTATCACGAACTCTTTAGGCCATAAGTAATGCTGCCAATTCTCCAGTGCTCGAACCAGTGCATACAACTCCTTATCGTACGTGGGATATCTCAGAGCTACTCCATTCAACTTCTCACTAAAGTACGCAATAGGTCTCTTCTCTTGCATCAATACCGCCCCAATACCTATGCCACTTGCGTCACACTCTTATCTCAAATGTGCTCTCAAAATTAGATAGTGCGAGAACTGGTGCACTGCATAACCTTTCTTTGAGAGTCTGAAAAGCACTCTCTTGAGCTTCACCCCACTGAAATCCAACAGTCTTATTGACTACCTCAGTCAATGGTGCTGCTATGCTGCTGAAGTCCTTCACAAAACGCCTGTAGAAACTTGCCAATCCATGAAAACTCTGTACCTCCGACAATGTGGTAGGTGGTGGCCAATCTCTAATCGCTTTAACTTTATTCTCCTCTGAAAACGACTCTATCCATGCAGAATGTGCATTTCTTATAATTAGCAAATAATTTTTCTTTTCTTAAAATATCAAACACACCTTTCAAATGACCTATATGCTCATCTAAAGATTTACTGTATACTAATGTCATCAAAGTAGACCACTACAAACTTCCCTATATATGCACGCAATACATGGTTCATAAGTCTCATAAAAGTGCTAGGGGCGTTTGTTAAACCGAAAGGCATCACTAACCACTCATATAGCCCATACTTAGTTTTAAAAGCAGTCTTCCACTCGTCACCTTCTCTCATACGAATATGATGATATCCACTCTTAAGGTCAATTTTATTAAAAATCTTAGATCCATGCAGTTCATCTAACATATCATCTAGCCTAGGAATGGGATGTCGATACTTTACCGTGATATTATTGATGGCACGAAAATCCACACATACGCCACGTCCCATCCTTCTTAGGCACTAATAACACCGGTACTGCACACAGGCTCGTACTCTCTCGTACGTAACCCTTCTCCATCAGCTCCTCAACTTGCCTATAAATTTCTTTGATCTCCTCAGGATTACTCCTATATGCGGGTTTATTAGGAATGACAGCTCCAGACACGAAATCAATCTGATGTTCTATCCCTCGAATGGGTGGGAGCCCATTAGGGATGTCCTCTGTGAGCACGTCTTCAAATTCCTGCTAAAGAGAAGAAATAGAAACAGGAAGTGAATTGTTGGTGTTAGTAAGTAAAGAAAAATGTGGTATCTCTTTATACACTAGTAGCAACATGAGTTTGCTAGCTTTGTAGGCTTTCCACACTTCTCCCTCACCAAGATAACTCTTTTTCACTCTCCCTTAGCCCCATTTCCCTTGGGTTTACTCTCGGTTCTAATCCCAGTGTTTCCCCCACTCTCGGGTTTAGATCCCATTTTCTCACTATTATCACTCTTACCCCTCAAGGATGCGGCTTCTCTCTCTCTCTCTCTCTTTTTCTCTTTCCAACTGTAATTTGACTTGATCATCATGGACCTGTCTTGGTGTCAAAGGGTATAATGTAATAGGCTTGCCCTTATGCTGGAATGAATATTTGTTTCGAAAGCCATCATGTATCACCTTCCTATCGAACTGCCACGCCCTCCCCAAAAGTATGTGGTCTGCTTGCATGGGTACCACATCACACAACACCTTATCCGTGTAAGGTCCAATGGTAAAAGTCAACAATACCTGCTTGGTGACTCGGACCTCACCACACTCATTAAGCCACTGTAGCCTATATGGCTTAGGATGTGGTAAACATGACAATCCTAATCTTGCCACCAATGCTGTGCTAGCCACGTTGGTGCTACTACCCCCATCTATGATCATACTACATGACTTCCCATTCACGCTACACCTAGTATGAAAAATATTCTCTCTCTGCTGCTCGGTCTCCTCCTCGACTATCTGTGATGTCAATGCTCTTCTAGACACAAGCGACAAATTATCTAGTGGGTATGCTGCTCCCTCATCATCATTAGCATCCTCTAACGCAGGCATCTCATCTTCCACCTCCTCCTTTGTGGAATCGATATTACCATCATCCTTCATTATTAGTGTTCGCTTGTTGGGGCACTGTGATGCATAATGTCCCATACCTAAGCACTTAAAACACTTTACCTCCTTGGATTTTGGAATTACCACTTCAGACTTCCTTAAACCTACCTGCCTCCACTTCTTTTCCCTTACCACCGTGGTGTTTGAGTTAATATTTTTTTCACTGTTCCTGATATATTTCGGAAAGGGTTTATTCATTTGAACTGTACAATGCAATTGTGCTTTGGATTTCGGCAACATTAACCTCAAATAAATAACCACTCTATTCTTAGATTCCTCTTCCTAACTTCGGAGAGGCTTCCCAGGTTTATCCTCATGTTTTATTATTACCCAGTGTAGTTACTAGTTAGATATGAAATTTACAAGTTCTAAAATTCAATGGATTTTGGCACAAAGGAATCTTAAATAATCATTAATCAGGGGTTATCCACAAAATTGCATAATTTCCTTCCATACAATTGTCCATCTACAAGTTGAAATACCGCTTGGGTGTGCAGTCACAAACAAAGGCGAATTTATTACTTTACCTATGTTGGAATTAGTTGGGAAGCTAAATAGTATATATTGTTAGATTATATTCAACCAAGCATTTAATATGGTGTTAGATTATATTCAACCAAGCATTTAATATGGTGTTAGATTATATTCAACCAAGCATTAAATAGTGTAGTTGTGTATTTAATATGGTAGTTGTATAATGCCTATATAAAGGCCTCTCCTTATAGTTCTAAACTTAAGCAAAATTTAATACACAATTTTCCTCACAAATTCTCACATGGTATCAGAGCCAATCTTTCTCTAGATTCTAATATCTCTATTTTAGAGTCGTCGTTCAAGCCAGCGCGTGGGGAACACATGCCGCTAATATACGTGTGAGCCTCACGCGCTGCATCTACTTCGGCAATCTTGACAATACCAATGACGGCGAAATGCTCAGTTTTTGTTGTTTATTTCTCCCTTATTCGCACCAAGTTCCACATCTGATCTTTTTTCGGGGTTTTGTTATGGGTTGATTTGGCAAGTTGTATTTAAACTATTCCAGAACAGCTCAAAACATTTAATAGTGTAGTTTTGTATTTAATATGATAGTTGTATAATGACTATATAAAGGCTTCTCATAATAGTTCAAAACTCAAACAAATTTTAATACACAATTTTCTTCACAATTTCTCACAACCTAAGTAAATAATATAAGATAATGCATCTTGTACGATTCGATATCATCTTTTTTTGTCAATGTTATATTTCTGTAGAGAAGTAGAGTATAATACTCTATATATTTTCTTGGTTTTATATAGCCTTGAAAATAGAACAAATTAGGAAAGTAAATATTACACATAAATACTAATTATTCTAGCAATGAATCTAATTATTATATTCCTAATTCTAATACTACTCCTCAAGTTGGAGCATACATGTTATATGCACCAAGCTTGGTACAAATGAAATCAATGCGGGGACCTTAAAGAGACTTAGTAAGGACATCTGCTAATTGACCTTCTGAGTTGACAAAATTAGTAGCAATACATCTTGATAAAATTCTCTCTATGATAAAGTGGCAATCCACTTCTATGTGTTTGGTCCTTTCATGAAACGCAAGATTAGAGGCGATATGTAATGTTTCCTGGTTGTCACAAATTAGCTTCATTTGTGCTCCTCCTCCAAACTTTAATTCCTGCAATAATTGTTTCAACTATACCAGCTCGTATGTTGCTAAGGCCATGACCCTATACTCTCCTCTACACTAGACCTGGCAACGACAACTTGCTTCTTACTCTTCCAAGATATTAGATTACCTCCAATCAGAACACAATAACCTGTATTAGAGGGTCTATCTGACGGAGAACCTGCCCAATCTGCAATAGAATAACCAATAATCTGAGTATGTCTTGTATCTTCATATAGTAGACCTTGGCCTGATGCTCTTTTGACATGTCTAAGAATGCGTATAACAGCATCCCAATAACTCTAACAATGAGTTTGTAGAAACTGGCTAACCACGTTTACAGCAAAAGAAATATCTGGTTGAGTGATTGTAAGATAGTTAAGCTTCCCAACAAGTCTCCTGTATTGCCCATGATCATCCATAGGTTCTCCGATTAGCTTCCTATATTCCTCAGGATTTTCCAATGGCTCCCCCTCTTTTGGTAGGAGTTTAACATTTAGATCTATAGGTGTATCCACCGGTCTGCAATAACATACCGGTCTCCTGAAGAATATCCAATGCATACTTTCTGTGGGAAATGGCTACCTCAGTGGTGGACTGTGCTACCTCTATGCCAAGAAAGTACTTGAGTCGTCCCAAATTCTTAGTCTGGAAATGATTAAATAGGTGTGTTTTTAGCTCCCGAATACTCTTTTGATCACTTCCAGTGATGTCGATATTGTCCACATAAACTACCAGGTAGATGCATTCGCTATTGGAATGACGGTAGAAAACATAGTGATCAGCTTCACTACGAATCATGCCAAAACCTGTAATCACGTAACTGAACTTCCCAAACCAAGCACGGGGAGACTGTTTTAAATCATAAAGAGAACGGCGAGGCCAACATACCAATCCATACACCCCTTCAGCAACAAAATCAGGTGGTTGCTCTATATAGATTTCTTCCTGAATTACCATGGAGAAAGACATTCTTGATGTCTAACTGGTAAAGGGGCCAATGACGTATAACAGCCATAGAGAGGAACAGGCGGACAGAGGCAATCTTGGCCACAGGAGAAAATGTGTCACCATAGTGCAGACCAAATATCCGTGTATAGCCCTTGGCAACCAGATGAGCCTTAAGATGATCAATTTTCCCATCAGGACCAACCTTCACTCATTCACTATATAAACCCACCGATAGCCAACTACAAATTTGTTGGGCGGTAAAAGAACTAAGTCCCAAGTGCCACTGGAGTGTAAGGTGGCAATTTCATCAACCATTGTCTGCTTCCACTCTGGGTGTGATAGTGCCTCACTGAGCTTTTTACGAATAGAAACACAAGACAAGGTGGAAATAAAAGCATAACATGGTGCGTATAAACGATGATAACTCAAAAATGAGTAAATAGGATGTGGATTACAAGTGAAACGAATACCTTTGTGGGTGGCAATAGGGCCATTTTGTGCAAGCATGTCCATAGTATGGGGGAGTTGGAGCAGATTGTGGGTCAGCCACGACGGTGTTGGGACCGACGGAAGGTAGTGGTAGACCTGAAGAGGCCGAGGTGAGGGCACTTCCTCTGTCGGAGGACTGTGGAATGGAACGGAAAAGACCTCAGGAGGGGGTGAGATAGTCAATGTATTGGGAGAGAAAAAGGGATATGGACTCAAATAAGGTGACGTCAGCAGAAATGATATAACAGTTATCATTGGGAGAATAACAACGGTACCCTTTTTGGAGTTGAGAGTAACCTAAGAAGATACATTTGGTAGACTTAGCACCTAGTTTATCTTGATCCGGTTTCAGGTTATAGACAAAGCATACACAACTGAATATGCGAAGTGACAGATGATAGAGGGGTTGAGTTGGAAACAAAATGGAGTGGGGAACTTGATCTGCAAAATAGAGAAGGTATACGATTGATTAAATAACAAGCAGCTAGGAAAACATCCCCCCAGAAACGAAGTGGCATATGATTGTGGAGTAATAGGGTGTGAGCTGTGTCAATGAGATGTCGATTTTTTCGTTTAGCAATACCATTCTGTTGGAGTGTGTGAGCACAAGATGACTCATGAAGAATGCCAAGAGAGGACATGAAGTCTTTGAACGGGGCAAAAAAATATTCTCGAGCATTATCACTGTGCAAGATACGGATTGGAACACCAAATTGAGTTTGAATCTTAGCATAAAAGGTTTTAAAAATCGAAAATAACTCAGAATGATCTTTCAGTAAGAATAACCAAGTGTTGCGAGGATGATCATCAATAAATGTGACAAAATTTCGAAATCCCAAAACAGAATTGACACGACATGGACCCCAAATATCAGAATGAACTAATTCAAATAGGGACGCAACTCGATTATTGAAACGCTTGGGAAACTTAGTGCGAGTTTTTTTTCCAAGTTTACACGACTCACAATTAAAGGAAGATAAGATTAGTAGATGTAGTGCCAGCTTCTGGAGCTTGGATAGACTGGGGTGACCCAAACGACAATGGATGACTGTGGCAAAATCAGAAGAAACGCAAACAACAGAAGGGAGCGACTGCGAAAGATGATAGAGTCCTTGTGACTCACTTTCTATACCGATAATCTGGCCCGTACTTTGATCTTGCACAACAACGGAATAATTAAGAAAGGTATAAGATTAAAAGGACAACCCGGTACATAAAAAACAAATTTCAAAGATAAGGAAGGAACAAGAGAAACTCGCCCTATGCCCTTAGCAACTGTTTTAAAACCATTAGCAAGGATAATCATAGGGAGAGAATTTGAACCGATTAAAGAGGAGAAAAGTTGTGGATTATTAGAAATATGAACGGAGGCTCCAGAATCAAGGACCCGAGGGCCTAGAGGAGAGGACTAAGTGAGGCAAGCCACAGAATTACCAGTGTGGGCAACGGAGGCGGGGGATGATTGCTGAGAGGCTTGATATTGAAGGAAAGTTGCATAAGCCGGGCCATATAATGCTGAGATGATTGCTCGGAAGAGTCAGGGTATGCAGGGCCATCAACTTTAGCAACCTTAATAGGACGAGGTGGTTTGCCATGAAGCTGATAGCAACGCTCTCGGAGGTGACCAAGCTTATGACAGTAAGTGCATTTTGGACGCGTGCCTTAGTTGGGACCCCCACCGCCCTTGGAATTGTCATGTGCTGCTAAGATGGAAGTCTCTGTGGATGGGGACTCAGAGTCAATGATGGCAGAGGAGATTTAAGGAGTCGAGCAAAAACATTCTCCAGAGAGGGGATAATGGCACTGGCCAATATCTGATCATGAATGGGCTGAAACTCAGTTCGTATCCCAAGCAAAGTCCACACCATAAATAACTGTTCTCGTTGGCAATAGTAGTAGTAAACTAGTAATTGGCAATATAGAATTGAACTCCTCTCGCAATGATTCAATTCGTCCAATATACTCAGACATAGCCATATCACGCTGATTCAGGAGAAACATATTGGACACAATATTATAAATACAAATCTTGAGCCTTTCTCCATAACTTATGGAAAGTCTTATAGGTCCGAAACACGACAAGAAGTTTAGGATCAATGGACTACCATAAGAGATTATATAATTGAGCATCAATGTTTTTCCAAGATTTGCGCTCATCATCCTGTATAGCATCCTCAATGGAGGTCAAGTAGTCTTCACACTCTTGCCCCATAAATCATAATTCAACTGATGTTGACCAAGAGACATAATTTAAAGAGCCAATTAACTTGTCAGATGTAATAACATGAGAACCATAAATAATAGGAACTGAGACACCTGATTTAGGCAAGATCGGAGCTCGGGATGAATGCTGTCTTCAGATGCAGTAGCCATAGGAAGTATCCCTGAAAACTAAAGGGAAAACTGGTCTGAGCCACGGAAGCAGAGGCGGGTGGCAAGCACGCGTGGCACACATGCGCAGGCAAGACGGAGGGGTGTGGGACGCACGCGCGGAGGGAAAAATGGCCTATGACGGCGCGTGGTGCTGAGGACGGCTGTGCGGTTCCCGACGAGGGTAGATCGGCGGCGTCTGAGTGTGATGGTGGTGGTAATTTGGGTAAAAAAGTTGCAGAAAGTGGTGGTGGGAAATCTAAGGTTTCAAGAGTATTTTGGGAAAATCAGCAATAGAGATACGCCAAAGGAGGAAACCGACGACAGAATTGAGACAACTAGCTAACAAGGAGTCGGAGGATGCCGGAGGCGTCGTCGGACGTCGGAACAGTGATAACGGCGGTGGTAATGGCGGCTGTGTCGTCGGAAAAAGGAAAAAGAAGCCCTAGGATCAACCTAGTGATACTATGTAGAGAAATAGAGTAGAATACTCTATATATTTTCTTAAGAAAGTATTTACAAGATATGACTTTATATAGCCTTGAGTAGAATACTCTATATATTAGAGTTGACTTTAATAGGAACTGAGGCACCTGCTTTAAGTAGTGTAGAATACTCTATAAGTCTATATATACTATTGTTTGATCACATTCTTACTGTTGTCGATACCACCCCCATGCATCCATTGGTTTCTGACATTTGCACTTTATGCAACATAAAAGTTGTAAAAAATATGTAATTCTGCTTGTATTTCACGAGTTTTTGGAGGACTGGTCTCACTTCAATTCTTCTTGGTGCAGCCTTGTAAGGGCATACTTTTGTTTGGACCTCCTGGAACTGGGAAGACCATGCTTGCAAAGGCCGTTGCAACTGAAGCTGGTGCAAATTTCATCAACATTTCAATGTCAAGTATCACATCTAAGGTCAAGATTCCTTGAGGCTTCTAAAATTGATTTGACTTTGCATTGGTTTCACTCTTTGATTTTATTTGATCATTTATGCTTTGTATATTTATCATTGCAGTGGTTTGGTGAGGGTGAGAAGTATGTGAAAGCTGTTTTCTCACTAGCCAGTAAAATTGCACCTAGTGTTATATTTGTTGATGAGGTAAGCTTCTTGGAACACTTCTTTAGTATTTTGAATTTGGGTTTGTTTCATGCACAGATTCAATGCTTCCCTTCTGTCTGTCTTATAGGTTGACAGCATGTTGGGCCGGAGAGAAAATCCAGGGGAGCACGAGGCCATGCGTAAGATGAAAAATGAATTTATGGTGAATTGGGACGGCCTACGGACAAAGGATACAGAGCGAGTTCTGGTGCTTGCAGCGACAAATAGACCTTTTGACCTTGATGAAGCTGTCATTAGAAGGCTTCCGCGCAGGTATAGAATCACTTCGGAAAGGCCCATTTAATACAGCTATGGATATATATATGGAAGCATGCTCTGTTGTCTTTCCCTAATTTTGTTTGTTTTGACTAGTGAGTACATTCGATTCGAGTGTTCTTATGATGTATATTCTTTCCCAGGTTGATGGTAAATTTGCCAGATTCTCCAAATAGAGCGAAAATTCTAGGGGTTATACTCGCTAAAGAGGATTTATCTCCTGATGTTGATTTTGATGCCATTGCAAATATGACTGATGGATATTCCGGAAGTGACCTTAAGGTTATATTTGCCTTTAATTCTCTGATATGTGATGGTATTATTGTGGAATTTTTGAAGTGACGGGCTTTATGTTTACTTAAATTTTATTGCAGAATCTATGCGTGGCTGCTGCACACTGTCCAATTAAAGAGATATTGGAAAAAGAAAAAAAGGTATGTTTATAACTTCTGGTGAATGAACACTTGGGTTTTATGTTCGAGCACAACTCAATGGTGTCGTATCACCATCATAAACATGATTTTCCAAGCTCTACTAGTACTACAGATAGAGGAACTTTGAAGTAATTGTGACTTTGAGAGGATGAGAGATCTTATCTTGGAATTATCGCAATAAAAATAACTACCAGAAGACACAATAGTTGCTAAAATCCAGATTTTTCCCCCTAATCCATGTCTCCGTGTCTGAAGGTACTTTGTAGTAATTTCAACCATCTGTTAGAAAGAATCAGAAATGATAGGAATGTACAAATTGCCTTGAAGATATCATAATTTCAAAATCTGATTGCTATCTATAGTTGCATATATTCCAGAATCTAAAATGTTCAATCATGTCAGGAAGGAGCTGCCGCGCTGGCAGAAGGTAAACCTGCTCCAGCTTTGAGTGGGAGTGCTGATATAAGGCCTCTAAACATGGACGACTTTAAATATGCTCATGAACAGGTAAATTTAAGTTGAAATTCTTCTTCTTCTTCTTTTTTTTTTTTAAAAAAAAAAAGAAAAAAAAATTTCTTCTTGGCTATATAGCTTTATAATCTGTTGTTGTTCTTGTCATATGGAAAATAGGTATGTGCCAGTGTTTCATCCGAGTCCGTAAACATAAGCGAGCTTTTACAATGGAACGAACTGTATGGCGAAGGGGGTTCAAGAAGAAAGAAGGCTCTTAGCTATTTCATGTGAGGTTCTATCTACAAATAGTTCCTTTTTCTTTTCTACCGAAGCCGGTGCTCAGGTAATTTTGCGACATTCTTACAGGAGATCCATTCATAGGGTCTTAAGTTACATTTGATATAATTATGAATGTTTGATATAAAGTATGTGAGGCCTTCGGAAGTTGTGATGGCTGCATTGGTTTTGTTTTGTAACCAAAATGAAGAGTATTTTTATTTGTAAGTTATCAACATCAAGTAGAAGCTGCCCTCTTTAAGATATATACAAATGTAATTATTTTTGTAGTTTTTTCCTCATACGGATATTCACTCGAAATTATACTTTTTCGTGTTGGGAAAAAATACTAGAAAGTATGTTAATGTATCGAAAATTCCGTGCGGATATCTGCACTTGAGAAAATTTAATTACTTTTAAGGTGTTACTTTCTCGTCTGTCTGCACGAGATTCGTACAGAGAAAATTTAATTACTTTTAAGGTGTTACTTTCTCGTCTGTCTGCACGAGATTCGTACAGAGAAAATTTAATTACTTTTAAGGCTTGTAGATTATAACATCAAATTGTTAACTTAATTTCACGATACCATGATGCGATGAAACGAAACCTTTTAAAAGCGGAATTTCCATTTGGTATTGAAATAGAAGTTGTCAAATAAAAGTTGAAAATGTTCTAAATAATAATTTTGATAAAAATTATAAAAATATATTATAGTTTTTTTTTTTTTTAAAAAAAAATCATAGGATATGTGGGATAAAATTATTTTTGAATTTTTTATTTTATAATTTGTAATTGTTTAACATTTTATAGCTATAGCTTAAAAGTTATATCATCCCACCCTAAATGTTGTTAGTATTTATACGTAAGATTTGAATGTGAAAAGAAAAAAAAATTTCTTCTTGGCTATATAGCTTTATAATCTGTTGTTGTTCTTGTCATATGGAAAATAGGTATGTGCCAGTGTTTCATCCGAGTCTGTAAACATAAGCGAGCTTTTACAATGGAACGAACTGTATGGCGAAGGGGGTTCAAGAAGAAAGAAGGCTCTTAGCTATTTCATGTGAGGTTCTATCTACAAATAGTTCCTTTTTCTTTTCTACCGAAGCCGGTGCTCAGGTAATTTTGCGACATTCTTACAGGAGATCCATTCATAGGGTCTTAAGTTACATTTGATATAATTATGAATGTTTGATATAAAGTATGTGAGGCCTTCGGAAGTTGTGATGGCTGCATTGGTTTTGTTTTGTAACCAAAATGAAGAGTATTTTTATTTGTAAGTTATCAACATCAAGTAGAAGCTGCCCTCTTTAAGATATATACAAATGTAATTATTTTTGTAGTTTTTTCCTCATACGGATATTCACTCGAAATTATACTTTTTCGTGTTGGGAAAAAATACTAGAAAGTATGTTAATGTATCGAAAATTCCGTGCGGATATCTGCACTTGAGAAAATTTAATTACTTTTAAGGTGTTACTTTCTCGTCTGTCTGCACGAGATTCGTACAGAGAAAATTTAATTACTTTTAAGGCTTGTAGATTATAACATCAAATTGTTAACTTAATTTCACGATACCATGATGATGCGAGGAAACGAAACCTTTTAAAAGCGGAATTTCCTTTTGGTATTGAAATAGAAGTTGTCAAATAAAAGTTGAAAATGTTCTAAATAATAATTTTGATAAAAATTATAAAAATATATTATAGTTTTTTTTTTTTTTAAATCATAGGATATGTGGGATAAAATTATTTTTGAATTTTTTATTTTATAATTTGTAATTGTTTAACATTTTATAGCTATAGCTTAAAAGTTATATCATCCCACCTAAATGTTATTAGTATTTATACGTAAGATTTGAATGTGAAAAGAAAAAAAAATTACAATTTAATTTACTTTATTCGAAAATGATTTATTTAATAGATAGTTTGAAATTGGAATATTAATTGAAGGTCCGATTTCATTTTTTAAGGAAATTATTATATTATATTAACAAATATTGAAAGAAGAGCTCGCTAATTAAACTGCAGCTAATACAAGGGAAGATCTACATTAGAAAAAGTGATGACAGTCCAATTTGAGGCATTGTTATACAAAACATACATTCACATCTATGTTATCTAACAGAGAGAATGTTTCCAGGATTAAATAAACAGAGTCAAAACCTCTGTTCATTATCGACTGTTGCCTGGACTTGAGCTGCATATTGTAAGTTCCAAAGAATGTCCTCCAAAGATGGACGGTTCCATGATTCAGAGCAAATGCATTTGTTTGCAATGGAGATCACAATCGATAGGGATTCTTGTGAGCAGGTGGCCATCAGAACTGGATTTACAATCCTTTTGCGACCTTCTTGGCTGTTTAAAGCTTCCTGTAAATGCAGAATCTGGTTTCAGAATTTCTATTTATGTTCAAAATCAACTTCCTCAAAAAACCATCAAGAAAGTTATGAGATTGCAGAACATACCAATTCGTCTCGTAGGAATTTCCCCTTTCTTGCAGATACTGAAGGTCCAGCTACTGACTCGAGTAACATGAATCCGAAGCTGAAAACATCATCCTCTAGCTTTGTCATTTGCCTGAAAACATTTGACATTCGGTTAAATATTTTGCAGGAAGAAAATGAAAGTTAAATTCAATTTCAATGAATTCTGTGCTCACCATGATTTGGTATCTTCTTGCTTAGCCTACAGATAAAGAACAGAAAGTCATAATCACTTGGGATCAACATGTCATTGCATCAAATGAAAAAGTAACAAAATGAAGAGCCTTACACCAATGTCGTTAATTTCTTCTGAGACAATAGACAGACCATAGTCACTCAACTTTGCGATCCGATGCTCGTTGAGCAAGATGTTGTTTGTCTTCAGCCGGTTGTTGAAGAAACCGGGAATGACTCCCGTATGCAGGAACTGCACAGCCTTTGCAACACCAATTAGAACAGCCAATCTCTCGGACCAATTGAGTACCTTTCCTGGAGTGTTCTCTACACATATAATATGCAACTGCAGTTAGAAAGACTCACTCCATTGAAGATTGCTTAATAAATGTTTGAAATTTACCAGAGAGATGAGTACGAAAATTGCCATTGGGCACAAATTCGTATATCAGAAAGACTTTGTTCACAGTGTAATCATCCTTTCCTCCATCAATGCAGTGCCCCAGAAGGCAAACCAAATGTGGATGACGAAGCTTTGCTAGCAAATCCAGCCTGAGTTTAAGATTTCGATTTGTATATTTCTTTGATGAAGGTAAGCACCTTATAGCAACTTGGCTTCCATTCTGTAATGTTCCTTTGTAAAGCTTTCATATCAAATGATAATAAGAGTCAGAAAATCTACATTGTGATATATGATGAAGAAATTCTATAGGATGTTAATGGCATTACCTTCCCATATGAACCCTCACCCAGAAATGCAGAATCATTAAAGTTGTTTGTAGCTTCTTTTAACTCTTCTAAAGTAAATGACCGGCAAGCTGGGAGACCTTGTGAGCCCAACTTTGCTGCTTCAGAAATGTACCCTGATGAATATAAAAGAAAAAAATAAGGCTACTTGCTTGTGTTCATCGACTTTCAAGACTCAAAACCACAAACTTAAACAGTTATTATCAAGTTCAGTCATTGATTTTGCAGTTTTTTTTTTTTTGCTTTTAAAGGTTACCTACTTGCATTTGTCAAGACCTCTGAGGAGAACCCTGCTGCTGAGTTATCTTGCACGGTTTTATGCAACAAATGCTGCTCTGATATACCTCGAGAGCAATATCTTCTACAAACAATGAGGAATCCGAAAGCCAGAAATGCCGTAATAACAAGTACACTGACGATAATAGCAACTAATATTCCAACATTTTTGCCCCCAGCTTGTTTCCTCTTCATGTGGACTTCCAAGCAATATGATTCAGCATGCTGGTTTTGTTTATTAGAAGATAAGCAATTTCCACTGTACTTGACAACTCTTTTATTTGATTCGTTGCTCAAACAAGAAGGTAAATCTCCTGTGAATCTATTATGAGATATGTCAACGAAACTAAGTTTGCCTCCGCACTTTAGATTGTTCGGAAGGGGGCCCCTGAACATATTTGATGCCAAATTCAAGTCACTGATGTTTGGCAATGAGAAAAGCGCAGCAGAAGGCATTCCTGTTAATGCATTGAATGACATATCTAGTTGCTGTAGCTGGTTCAGCTGGCTATATTGCTTTGGAATCTCACCTGAGAAAGAGTTATTGCTGAGAAAAGCCAAGGCCAACCCTTTTGGCAGTTTTGGTAGATTAGAATCCAATTTGTTTTCACTCAAATTCAGAACCTTGAGGCTACTTAAGCTACTAAGATCCGGTAAGCTCCTGGATATTTCATTCTTGGATAAATCAAGATCAGAGAGAGTGGTGACTCTTTGTATTGAAGATGGAAATGGACCAGCTAAATTGTTGTTTCGCAAGCTTAGAAATGTGAGATTAGATAAAGAATCAAACCAGTTGGGGATTGTACCATTGAAAAAATTGTCATCCAATATAAGAGTTTGAAGCTTCACCATAGTAGAAACCTTAGGAGGAACTGAACCAAAGAGAAAATTGGAGCTCAAATCCAAATACTCGAGTGAAGATAGCCGGTGTATTTTATCTGGAAGAGGTCCCCAAATTCCCAAAGACACCAGACTAAGAACTCTCAAGCTTGTTAGCCTTGCCAAAGTAGTGACAAATGAATCCATAGAGAAATTCTCTGATAAAGTTACATTAGCTATTGCAAATCCATCAAAATTACTAACCTTTGATGGCTTGTCACCTCTGATTTTGAGCTCAGCGACAAAGTTGTCTTGACATGTGATGTTTACTTGTGTAGATGAAGATATGTAACAAAAATCAGTGCCATGATTGATCCAAATCTCTAGCTGTTTAGGGTACTCCAAATGCTTTCTTAGCTGAAGCAGCACTTGTGTTTGTGAAGATTGCAGTTGATGGGTTCCAAGAAGAAACAAACTCCAGGTAAGACACAACAGCAGTAACAAGTTACAGTGCCCCATGGAAATCTAACTACTTTCTTCAGTCACTTTTTGAGCAGTCAAGTATCTGAAAACAACCCAATAAGAGAATTCAATATAAACTCTGCAAAAGACAATGAAAAATGAGACAATTATTTATTAGTAAAACAAAATTATCCCATTAGAGATGAAACCGAGTCATTGAAAGTTCAGACTGACATGCTGAGTTTTCTTGATTTTAAAGAAACCCAATAAGGCAATTGATACTCTTAAGACTAAGAACTTTACCTCAGAAATTCAAAACTGAAACTTTTTTAATTAAAGTTTTCAAGTCAGGCACAACACATACACACTTGACAGATCATGTTTCACTAGATATGTTGAAGGATTCAATCCATGAAGGAGAAATTGAGAAAAAAAAATTGCTCTATACTGTACATGATTTATGAAAGTGTTTTTTCTTTCTCTTTCTTTGTTCTTTTTTCTCTTTAAGTTAAGAATTTCAACCAGAGAATAACAGCAGCAATAGAAATTAGAAAAGACTAATGTTTTTTTTTTTTTTTTTTAACTGAAAATCTTAGTTTTTTTTAGGTGGGTACCTGAAGTTAATGCATTTAGTGCTTCCACATGGTGGTTTCCTTGAAGATTGTGAGCTCTTTCCAAATTAAATGGAGTGGATTTCTTGCTTTGACGTGCATTGTAATGAGCAAAGAAGCAAAAGAAACTGTCATTTTGCTCATCCTACATGCCTAATACTAGTAATGCTTCCTCAGAAGTTAACTGTCTAAAACTAACTTGATGGTATTACGAATGTATTTTATCTCTAATGTTTTTTTTGTCATTTATAGCTGGTCTTATGCCTAGTTGCAGGAATGGGATCCACGGAATAATTTTCTAAACTCATTGATTAGATGGGTCATATACGTATAAGTATTAACATCCTCATATCATATACGACTCGTTGATATCTATGAACTTCACAGCCCCGTAAATTATAGGTCTTTTATCTCCTAGACATAGCATCAGAATTGCCATCACTTTCATACCAAATTTATTTTCTTCCTAATTTTTGGAGGTACCATTTTGTTCTTGTAACATATTTCCCAATTTTTTAATGTAATTATAACCAATTGAAGGTCGTTACAGACTTGCATACAGTACCAGGACAGGCTGTCTCCAATATGAAATGGGCAAATTGCATTTTGCCCATACATTTATGTTTGGCAGCGTAGAAAATTGTGGATATTTATCAAGATCCTCTCTGGCCACACTCTAAATCTTGAAAAACATTACAATCTTTGACACAGGAGGATAAGTGTTACTGTTTGTCAACTTGATAATCTTTGCAATTATATAACCAACAAGTTTATCTAAAAATTGAATTTGAATCCGGTGATAAGTTGAGTTGTGTTAAGATTTTCATAATTTTTCTACTAAATATGCGTTAGTAGCAATTTCATTTATAAAAAACTCGGCACAAAGCTCCACTCAGAACCAAATCCAGGACTACAACATTTACCAGTTTAAATATTCAACCTTATCAAAATTTCTTCAATATGTATTTTTTGGTAGACAAAGTATGATTTGGATTTGATTCATTTTCTTTTGCAGAGATTCTAGCTTTGGAGAAAGTTGATCATAACTGGAGATGAGAAAGTAAAAGCCCCACAAATAAAAGAAGTAATTGAGTAGGCCAAGAGAGCAGCTGTGAGTTGACTGGACAGTACATTCCCTGCCAATCATCTATTACTTCATTCTTTAATGTGTAGCCCTCACTTAAGGGCAATTATTTTGCCTACAGGACCAAAGTTAGGTTTACTTATAATGATGAACATTCAATATAAAGTTGATGATGCATGAGAATTTGAAATTACCTATCCAATAATAAAATATTGTCGCGTCTTCATTGGACGTGATCATCCGCACTGATAATATTTGAAGCAGAGAAAGTGTTATCTATCCTCTTTGACGAGCAAGTCTTTATCAAATAATGCAATCAATAAAGACATCATAACTACATGATAATTAAAGAAAGACAATCAATTGTCAAAGAAAAGATCTCTCAGTGGACCCAAAGGTGCCTCACCAGTCACTCTTGAATAATTAGCACCGCTCATAGAAATGATGATCATGTAATGATAGACCGGGCCGGCGGTTCGGTTCGAATTGAGATTGATAAATCAATTTAATTTAAAATTATGAATTTGAATTTATATAACACACTTACATTATATAATTACATTAAATTACAAATAAAATTCTTATGTAAAAAATTTTAAAAATATATTATTGTATAAATTCAAACCGGTTCCAACCGGTTCGGCTAGGGGAGGAACCCTAACCGAACCGGTTAGGTTCTGGTTCGGTTCTGGAATCAGAACCGGTTGGAACCGGAACCGTCCGATTCCAACTTGTTCGGTTCCGGTTCCGAACCGGAACCTTAGCCACCTCTGTGTAATGCAATCTGTATCCACTTCTCTCAAGTTATTGAAACTTGAATGGTTTAAAACAGAAAGACAGTCTTAAGAGAAATGTATAAAACATGTTCCCACTTCTTGGGAAACCAAGACAAATTTTAAAAATTTATGCATGAGTTATAGGGTGTGGTTAGTTCGGAAATACTACATAATTACCGTTTAGAAATATTTTAATATGATTTTAAATACTATCAAACTGTTTAATCTCTCAATATAAATTAATTGTGACCAATATAAGATGTTAATATTTTAAAATACCAATTCATATCTTACAAGAAAATGTTGTGAACAAGTTGTCACGGCTTAGTGGTGAAAGCTTTAGGTGGCAAATTTTTTTAACCAACAATTTTTTTCTTATAAAAAAAATTTACACAAGACTTATTGGAACCCTAATATTTAGCAACTGAGAAAACATAATTTTAATAAAATAAATAAAATAAATCTCAAAAACATATCATAACACTGTTCAAAATTAAAGTAGGACTCAAATAAATATAATTTTGATTAATAGTTACAACTTCAAACTCAAATAAATCCACACTAATAATTTAAATGGGATGTTTTTTTGAGTTTGATATAAATTGTGGATGTTGATATCCTCAAATGATAGTTTAATTGATTTAAGAAAGAAAGATATCATAGATTCAAATCCTGCGAAATATCTCTAGTGACTTTATTACTATTTTATTAAGATGTATATATTATATACAAGAATTTTATATTAAGATGTATATATTTTTTAAAGGGTGTTTTTTTGAAATCACGTGTACATATAAACAACCCAACAAAGTAAATTAATTAATTTTAGCAGCATCAAAATATTCCCACACCAAGGACAAACTAAACTATCATATAAATCTAAACTAGGGGTAAACATGTAAAGTGCCATATAAAACCCTAGCTCTTACATCTTGGGCGGAGCTGGGTCAATTCGGGTTCGGTTCAACCGGTTTAAGAGCACAAATAAAATAGCAATAAATAATCATTCTTATTTCTTAAACCCTAGTTCAGTTTACCGTTAAACCTCAGGATACTGACTGACAAAATTTGTATGTACACGTGTCTTATTTGGGCTTGCTCTAATACCTTTAAGTTAACGTTATAAGATCAAGGGGGGAGGCAGTATTTTATTATAGGGCTAAAATTTGTATTTTCCACTTGGTGGGTTATTTATTTTATATTATTTTTTAAAAGGAAAATATAAGAATTAATGTGATTGGTATCAGGTTTGGGCCTGGGCAGATCACGCGCGATGTCGCCCATGAATAGGATGCTATGCTTTTACCGCTTGGGTAGGTTTTTCAAACATCTATTTAGGTGATCATTCTTTTTATATATTAGATAACATTTTACATGTTTGACTTGTTGATCAGCGTAATCACACGTTTAACGCAAGCGCACGTATCGTTCAAGTAGTATAAAAAGTATCGATCCCACAAGGACTTATTACCTATTCTATTAATTTTATGAGGTCAAGTGATTAC
>SKCR01006604.1:0-5000 GCA_019454045.1 Zanthoxylum bungeanum | reverse complement strand
TTCATTCTATACACACCCCATTTGATTGTCCTAGTGCAAAAATTACATTCAATATATTTATATCCTCTATTTCCATCTTTCACATTAACTTTATGCCCGTACTTCCAAGCCGGATCTGTTCGAGTCGACATCTTACTGTCTACAACACAATTCAATAAATTGCCTATAAGTCTACAACACGATTCAATCAATTTAAACTACATGAAATCAAATCAAACCATAAGTTTACCAACAACACAATTGAAACCAAAAAAAAAAAAATTAAACTACATGATGCTATAATTTAATTCACTGTCATTAATAAGTTTATTGTCAACAATTTGTAAAAAATTTGTCAATAATGAAACCAACACTCATTATAAATTTAATTCACTGTCATTATAAATTTTATTGTCAATTTAATTCATTGTCATTACAAATTTTATTGTCAATTTATAAATTTACAATTTTGTTGAACATTGTCGAAAGAGACAATTACAGAGGCAACAAAGAGAGAGGGAGAGCCGAACCAGAGAAAGGGAGAGCCGATAGAGAGATGGAGAGCCGAACCAGAGAGAGGAGAGCCGAGAGAGAGAGATAGATGCCGAACCAGAGAGAGGGAGAGCCGAGAGATGGAGGGCCGAAACAGAGAGGGAGAGCCGAGAGACAGAGGCGAGAGAGAGACCAGATTTGTTTGTTGTAAGTATTAGGTTATGTTTTTTTTTACCTCAGAAAAGACGATTTGTTGCCTTCAAAACGTCACCGTTTTAAAGGCAATAAAAAGAATAAAAAAATAGTTTCGGCCTGAGGAAAAATGAGAAATTAGGTTTGGCTGCAAGAGGCGGGCGCCTCGAGAATATACCAGCGTTTTAAAAAGACGACGCGGCGCCTCGAGGCGACCGCCTCAGCCACTTTTTAAAACACTGGTATATTCTTAAATAAAGTTTCTGATCAATATTTACTGACACACGTCGGTTAGTAAAATCCGCTGAGACCAATACATGTTATATATCGATACTTGGTCTGATGGTTTATCCTAGAAAATCATAAGTCTTCGGAGATTCGTATAGACATGTAGGTGTTTGTTCGATAAATATTGAACGACTCACTGAAGATTTCCTAATAGATGGTACACCAACATCAATAGGAATATTCTCGAGTCGAATAACATAGTGGTCCTTAGATTTGACATACAACGGTGGATATATGAGTTATCCTCCACACTTTGATGACAGTCATGTCACCGACCTATTTAGGTCAGATCTCTGTCTGTTCGTTGGGTGTGGAATGATGTTCATGATAACTAGTGTGTATCAAGATAGAATCTGTTAGTCCTGTATACAGGGCATAGGTATCATGCACGTGTTTGCGATCTAATAAATCCATGAATGTGGTACACTGCGGAAGAGAGTTCCGAATGTTATTTATAGATTGAAAATTTATAAGTTGATTATATTGTACATTAGGGATTTGACGTTTCTATCTATATCCTCGGTAGGGGTGGGCATTATCGGATTCAAATCGGATCAGACCAAATCCGAATCCGATCCGATTAGTATTAGTTTTTTTGATCCGATAAGGTTTGATAGCCTTATCAAACTCGATCTGATCCGATCCGATAGCTATCGAATCGGATCAGATTTGTTTGATCCGATTCGAATACTTAACGAATCGGATAAATCCAATTTGATAACGGATTCGAATCCGATAGAGAATCCGATTTGATAATGAATCCGATAGTGGATTCGATTTGATAATGGATCTGATTCGATAACGGATCCGATTTGATAAAATTGTTATGAATTTATAAATTTTTTGAATCGGATCCGTTATCAAATCAGATTTGTTATCAAATTGAATCTACTATCGGATTTATTATCAAATCAGATTCCTTATCGGATTCAGATTTGTTATCAAATCGGATAAAATTCGATTCGATCCGATAGTTATCAAATTTATCCGATCCGATCCGAAATTCGACAAATGAACCAAACATGATTCGATTCGGTTCGATATCCAAATCCGATCCGATCTGATGCCCACCCTTAATCATCGGTATAATATGGATAACCTGTGACAAATGGATTATACGTATGCGATGATTTTGACTTGTATAGTTCAACGAGATTATTTGAAGTTGTCATAATTTACGTGTGGGTGACTTATGGACTCGAAATTGGATTCCATGACAGATAAACCTGAACTTTGAGAATCTCACAATATGAAATGTACTCGTTGAGCACTTAGGCAACGCGTTATGAATAATATTGATTATTCATAATATTTTATCGAATTAAATTAGTTAATTTGAATGGATTAATCGGTAAACAAAATTACACATGTCGGGGTATTTTATTTTGGTCATTTTAATGTGTATTTATATTTTGATGCATAGTTGGATTATATACACATTAATGGGCTAATGGTGGTCTGACACTTGTAAAGTTTGTAATAATTATTTCAATTAAAGAATTGAATAATTATTAAATATTACTTTACATGTGTATAATTGGCTTATTATTATTATTATTATTATTATTATTATTATTATTATTATTATTATTATATATGAGAAATAATTTGTCGTGGTCCCACCCTTTTACTAAACATTTTTATTGAATTAAAAATTGTAAAATGGATTGACCCACTCCCCCCTCTTCACGCCACTTTCAACCAAAGCAAGAAAAAGATTGTTCTCCCAATGGTTTGGTGGAGGAGTACACGTCACAAGAAAAAAATTGTAAAAATGTGGAATTGTTTCATTTCTTAAAAAGTGGTAGTAGTTGGCTTATTTTTGGCCACTTCTGGAGATTAAAAAAAAATATTCTCTTTCTTTTGGAAGTTGTAATAGCTGAAACATTCATCCATTTTAGAGCTTCAAAGTGTTATTTGAGAGATAAAAAGAAAGTGTTGAATCAAGAATCAAACTTAAGGAAATTTGAAGATTTTGAGCTAATCGTTAATATTCTTAAGCTTAGAAATTTATTTTTCTTGTTCTTAACTTTCTAGAACTGTTTTAGGGTTTCTTTTGTTTTTCAAATTTGAGGCTTTTTAATTTGGATGATTGATTGAGTGGCTTTGAGCATGTGTAGATATACTTTGAATTAAATTAGTGTAATTTGTATTCAATTTGTTGTTAGAAAAATAGGTTGTTATTCTAGAGTGTAATGACCACTCTTATTATGCCTAGAATTGTTCATTAATGGTGACTTTGATTTGGAGTAAGATTAATTTGATTAGTCTTGAGGAAATTGAATTTAAAGGATGAAAAATGATGTTTTTCGTTGACTATTTTGACTTGGAAATTCTGAAATTTTTGTGATGAAAAATGTCATTTGGATGTGTATTGAGAGTTAGATAATTTCTGGCTATTGTTTCTAAGTGAAAATAAGCGCAAACGGCGAAAAACGGGTATTAGCGGGTGAGTTTTGAGCTTACCAAGTAAAAGCTGCCCAAACAATGAATTAGTCACTGTTCAGGCAGTTCATGAAGTGCCCAAATACTATTGGGGTTGACCTAGGCAGCCTTCGTGTGGTATCGGTTGGTCGGTTCGACTAACAATACATTTTATGCTATTTTACGGAAAATCATTTCCGTAAAAGTTTCGTAATATTTTCATTATTAATTAAGTCATTATTTGATATCGGATAATTTATTCAGTAATTTTAAAAATTTTAAATTTATGATTTCATCCGGATCGCGCTTCCGTATCGAATAACCCCATCAGAACTATCAAAACGCCTCGTCTCGCCTTCATCTTTGACAACATAGATAGGATGTTCCACTTTATCAATTATAAGGTGAACTCACTGATTTTTAGCTGAGCAAATGAAGGAATAAGGATAAGTATGAGCTTGGTGGGGCTTATGTGTTCTCTTTTTTAATATTTGCATGTGATTCTGAGTAAATATATTTGTAATTTTGTTATTCTCTTAGTGCCCTTTTGTATTTGTGGCATGCATGAATAATCAATCATTTTTGGGTCGCTAGGGTTCATGTTTTTACCATTTCAATTCAAAAGGTAGGCTTTTGAGGTTATGTTGTGTGCCTTTTTATCAGTGTTCAAGTTTCAGTGGCTTGCTTTTGGTTTAGTTATATTTTTTAGCTTCCCAGCATGTAATATGTCACTAAGGTACCTCTAGTATTGAGAAGATCTTGAAAATTTATGTGTTAAGCTGTATTTTGTTGTGCAAAGTATGAATTTTGACTGAAACCTTTTTAATTTATGCTTAGTTGTGCTTGCTGAAGAATGACTAGCTCTCTTCACTTCTATAACCTTTTCAATATCGAGCAGTACATTTTGTTGGAGTCAGCAAGCAAACGTAACTTGTTGAATAAGCAAGCGAAAGTAACTTGTTGAAGAAGCTGGCAAAAGTAAAACTTGTTGAAGAAGCTGGCAAAAGCAAAACGTGTTGAAGAAGCTGGCAACACGGTTTTGGCACTATAAATTGAGCCTTCCCAGATCATTATTAGCATCCCAGAGTATCCCGAGAAATCCCAGAGTATACCGAGAAATCCCAGAAATCCTAGAGTGAGTAAAATAGAGAGTAAAGTGGTGTGAGAGTTTTTTGTAAAGCTTGGGTTATAAAGCTTTGTAATTCTTTTGTTTGTGTAATAAAAGAAGAGTTTTCTCTCCAATCACCTCTATTATTGTGTGTTTAATCACAACAAGTGGTATCAGAGCTAAGGTTACTCGGAGGGATCCCGAAACTTGGAAACAGAGGTTCGGTTTGGTAATTCGGTTCCGACGAAAGTTGTCGAAAATCGATTTTGAGCATACCATCAGACGTTTCACGACGAGACGAGCACGGTGGTATTTTCCGGCGATCGATTGGAGGTCCAGCGAAGCTTCACGCGCCGCACGCGCCAGACAGAGGCTTTCACACGCGCCAACCACGCGCACACGCTCCGCACGCGCTCTGGAGGTTGAAGACGACGCCACGTCAGCGCCCAGTCAGCGCCACGTCAGCGCACAGTCAGCGCACAGTCAGCAGCCACGTGAGCGCCACGTGTCAGCCACG
>SKCR01006603.1:0-51507 GCA_019454045.1 Zanthoxylum bungeanum | reverse complement strand
GGTATACCCGCAACGGGTTAAACCTGATATAGAGATAATGTTTCTAGTTCAAACTAGTTACTTTTAACAGTTTCCTAATTTAAGTACACCCCGAAGGGTAGTTCCAAAACTTAGGTATCTACGGTTAAAAAACGCCTTTCTCCCGTTTCATTTCGCAGATTAATCTCAATTTGAAGTCAGTATCCTAATCATCAGCAGTTCTGCATATCAATCTATTTATTACCACATCCAGTATCTAAAATCCAATTTATACTAGTAGTGAACATATTTTATAACTAACATATTTGAAGTCGGAGCCTTGCCCTTCTTCAATTCCTTTCATGCTGCCTTGTCCAACGGTAGTCACGCTTCAGTGACCCTGTTTGCCATAATTTAGGCTACCATCTTGGGATAATGTCATTTGTCTTCCTAGAAGATTGTAATGACTTGCCTTTCCCATTTTCCACACCCTAGAAGCCTTCGGCCAGCCTTGGCCTTCTTTAATGTCGAATAAAGATCGCCTTGCGCTTCTTGCCTATTGCAAACTTTGGCTCTGACTCAATGATATAACCATTAACTCTTCCAAGAGTTTTCTATTGTAATTTGTACTTTTAAGATCTAAGATAGATCTAAGAAGATCCTTCAATTTCATATCATACTATAATGATCTAATCCTTATTCTGATTAAAATTAAGGAGTCCTATGCGGCAAGCTTAATGGATTAAGCACTAAGTTAATCATCACATGAATATTCTAAATATCATGTTCTACTATTTTGCTTAACTCCAAGCTTAGGCCAAAGATGTTATTTTATCAATAAGTAACTCTTATTTTCAGACTATCCTGAATCGTATTTCCCAATTTGAAAGTTAAAGTCGTTTAAAATACATTTTCATTTTCAACCCAGGATTATGTTTTAAACAGCACTAGCTTTCACTTATCTTGATTCTAATAGTCCAACTATTTAATCAACGGATTTTAGGTACTATTGATTATAATGATTATATAGTCTAACTATATAATCAACTATAATTTAATAGTTAATTCAATTATAATTGATTAACTATAATCCATTATAAATCAACTTTGTTAGACATTATGTCCCATAGCGTCACTGTTTGTAAATGATATTGTATTATTGTACAAAATTAACTATGTGATAATGAAATTGCCTTTTGCCGTTTTTGTAATATATTTACTTTGACTTATAAATGGCGAAAGTCCATATGATTAGTACCTGGACTGAGAATGATATGAGACAGTATCAGTCCCCAAAGGTTTAATCATTAATATCCCTAGTCGTAGTATTATCGAGACTGGACATCGATAATGCGGAATAGACTAGTATTGCGCTTGTGCACGTTGTGAGGGCACAACGGCATAGTTCTCATATATTTAAGTATTGGATACTTATGCAAGTGCGATAGGAGGTTGTGTTTTACCGATGGTACGGAAAACAGCTTCGCTCTGGATAGACCCCGCGGAATCCCATTGGTAGTAGTTGTTGTCTATGTCGGGAGGCCGCATCAGGGTAGGTGTATATGGTCTTAACCTGAGACTTACATCGCTAGTACTTGCGACAATCGGTAAACTTTGTTTTGGTGGTTGGGGACCTTAACCGGTTCTGTGTACACCTCTTCTGGGTTTATCGAGAATCGTAGTGTACTGGATGTGATGTCAAGATGGAAGTATCGCTTCAGACATATGGAGGTGATGATCACGCAGGACACAGAACTAGCACTCTATAAAAGGTTGCAACCGTCGGGACAATATGACAAGGTCAGGATTGTCCGATTTAAAGAGACTAGTTGCTTGATGTCCGATATATGTTTCGTACGGGGCAGACACATCTCCAGCCCCAGGCCTAGCATGTGATCATCCGATACTGGATCGATGTACGCAATACTACGGTATACTACGCCTGATACAGATCTTATATTCCTATAAGAATATTTCTGGAGAATTGGGTAGGCATGGCGCTTTGCTAGAAGCCAACCTTGTCTTGTAAATCGGTAAAGACGTAGTACGAGGTACGTACGTGTTCGGATTATCCGACGACCGTATTTACTGCCAAAATATCCGGAGATCTCTTGGGTCGCTTCCTGAAGATTCACCTATGATATTTGATTCGAACTTAATTAATCTTGGATTAATTGCGGAGAAACTTTATCTTGGATAAAGTGCCTTATTTAGAGAGAGAGAACGATTAATTTGAATTAATCGATAAAATTATTATATTCGATATAATAATCGAAATTCGATTTCGACGCGAAATTAAAATTAGATTTTAATTCGGGCATACGAGTTAATTTAGAATTAATTCGTAAGCGACGTAAATAATAATTTCGCTAGGAGCGATTATTTATTTAAATCCGATTTAATTAACGTCGCGACGCTAGTTCGGTATTTCGGAAATATCGAACCCGAACGCGTGAGTGGACGTGGGCCCACTTTCATTGGAAACGTGTGGGGCCCACATGACACATTGTCATTATATGCATTATTTTATTGATGATGCATTGCATGTGATAGTGTATTTTACACTCAAATGTTATGCATGGAATTTGAGTGTTTGACACTCTAAGCCTTTGCATGGCTTGTGTCATAGATTTATTATTATTTAATAAATATTATGGCATAAATATAAATTGATTTTTGGTATCAAAAATCAATTAGAACAAAAAGAAATTTCTCTCCTCTCTCTCTTTTCTTACCGAAAACTCTTGCCAGTTTTGTCTCCATTTTCTTCCATTTGGTGCCAAAAGATTGAAGAAAAGATTGTTGTTTCTCACATGCAAGGCTAGCACCTTCAAGGGATCAAAAGAGGTGATAGGGAAACCATCAAAGAGCTTGGAATACAAAAGCTTGGAGCTTCAAGTCTTCTTCCTCCTCTTGGCCGAATCTTCCACACTTGGAGCTTCCACCATTTGATCATCTCTTCATCACATAGCTTTGTAAGTATGATTCCGCCATGCTTCAGTCTTTAATATATTCTTTATAGTATTTCATGAATGCTTAATCTTTCCTTGGGACATATTATAGAAACCAACAATGGTATCATGAGCCATGGTTAAGCATGAAATACTTTAGGTTAAAATTTGACAAAATTGGTTGAAGCATGTTCTTGTGAAATTTGATGAATAAGTATGCTTGCATGTATATAGAATGATTATATGAATCAATTTTATGAAAAATGCATTGGATGATTTTTCCCCAAAATTTTGACCTTGGCCGAATGGGTGTGATAAATTGATTGAAGCATGTTCTTGTGAAATTTGATGAATAAGTATGCTTGCATGTATATAGAATGATATTACATGGAATCAATTTTATGAAAAATGCATTGGATGATTTTTCCCCAAAATCTTGACCTTGGCCGAATGGCATGATGAAATTGATATAAGCATGTTCTTATGAAATTTGATTAATAAGTATGCTTGCATGTGTATAACATGATGTTATATGGAATCAATTTATGAAAAATGCATTGGATGATTTTTCCCCAATCCATGCCTTGGCCGAATGTGTTGCTACTTGGAGTGGATTGAATTTTTTGTGTTTAAGATCATTGGATGACTTAGAACGTGTACGGGACGTAGATTAGTAATTCAATCGGATTGAAAAACAAATCGACACAAAAAACTCACCTTGGCCGAATGTACAGGACATGAAAGGAGTTGATTTTTTGTTAAAATTAATGTTGGACATTTATTTTGAACAATACATGATTAATAAATTAAATGGGTATTTTTGAAATATTGGTTTAATATATTAATCTTGGTATTACACTTTAATTAATTGGACTTTAATGTTTGGAATATTAAAATTTAATTATGGGCTTAATTGGTGAATTGGGCTTTTAATATTGTATTTGGGCATAATGGGCTTGGTTGGACCAAGTAGATTTGGGCCAAATGGATTGGATCCAATTTGGGCCTAAATCACTCCATTAAGTCCAAATATAATATAATGGGCTTTAATAATTTAATTGGGCCTTATGGGCTTGAAATTGGTTTTATGGCACTTAAGGGTGATTCCTTATTTGGGCTTGGTAATTGGGTATGACCCACATTGACCAAAGCCCAAGCCTTAATAAATCAATTGAAAGCCCATTTGACTTGAATTAAATTAACATTGATGTTAGTTGGGCTTTGAGACCCAATAGAATTGGATTTAGAATCTAAGTCTTTAAAGCACATTAAAGTGTAAACATTTAATTTGGAATTAAATAATTGAATTAGTATTGAATACGAATTAAATTAGATTTAATTAGTAGTTCGATATAATTCGCGAATTCGTACCTTATGTACTTATTCTCAATCGAGTTGGACTCGCAAAATCAAACCGTTGTTTGAACATTGGATGATCACTTAAACAAAGACTAATTAATTGGATTAGATTGGTTGTAAAAGCATGTCTTGTTTGAATATATATGTATGTGATGAATGAATAGTGTATATCGGATGGATATTAGAAGGGAAAGGGTAATTTTAGAAATTATTGTAAATTTGGAATTTATAAATTGGACCTGCGTGTCCAGCCTTATCTCTTTATCTCTTTGTATTCTCTTCTCACCTAATTCCCCTCAATGTAAATGAGGTTTCTCTTATTGTATTATGTAATTGGGTAGAAGTAGAATAGTGCTAACGGGGAGAGGAAAGGGAGTGATTTGTTCTAGGAACAAGTTGTTTATATATCCATCCGCATATCACTGTTATTTACTTTACGCGCTTTATGATGTTTTAGAAGCATGCTTAAGGGTGTATGATGATGAGACCTAACAAAGATAATAAATTGGTTGCCAATTACGCAAAATCCCTCAATTTATATTAAGCGAATATCCTTCCATTGAATGGTTCTTGTCAAGATCCGAAGTTGGCATTGGTTTGTTGGACCAAAGTCAAGACCTTTGTCAATTGAAGGATGTACTTGAATCATGAGAGTTTTGTTGCATATCGGTGTCCTTGTCCAAATCGTGATTTTTATGTGGCCAAAGTCAAGATCACTTTTTGTCCAACGACATTGATTACGAAACTTTCCTTGTCAATGGGTCCCGCTTAACTGGAATCATTAGGTTTGTTTGTTGCCAAGCCAAGAGCCAGGGGAGGGTTAGGATTCGGATGCGGTGGGGATTGACTTATCTTGTTCGGACTTGGATGGGACTTGGATACCGGATCTAGGAATTGGATGAGATCCAATTGATCATGGAGATCTACCTAGTTAAATAGCATACATTTTTATTGGCCAAAGTCAAGGTTGTGTGTTATTTAACGGGATCCTAGCCCACTAGGAAATTCGATTTCCCGAGTTCTCTACAGAGGGTAGAAACTTGAAGAAAATAGTGGGAGGCTATTATTGAATTTGCAATTTCATTCAGATATTTAGCCTTACGCGTCTTTCAAAATTATTTCGTCAATATTTTAAATAATTAGTTGGACTAATATATTGTTATTTTTATATGTAACAGTTTGACTGTACCCATAACATCGTTGACTTTATAGTTGGACTATAGTTGTCAAGATGATTGGCAAAGGTAATATCCGCGACATAATCATGGGCGATAATGTCTTCAAAGGGACAAACTTTGCCGACTGGGAAATGAACCTCAAGATAGTGCTTGGGGCTGAGAGGATACTGTATACTATTCAGAGACCTCTCCCGCCTAAACCCACTGAGCCACTGGAGCTAGAGTTATGGAAAACTCATAGTGATGATTGTGACCAAGCTCAGTCAGTTATGCTAGCTGCAATGACCCAGCATTTCAGACGCCAGAATAGGGACTTGGATCCCTATAACATGATGGCAAGATTGCGTGATCTTCACCGCACCAATAAGCGGATGAAGAGGTACGAGCTAGTAAGGAAACTCTTCCGCTCCCGGATGACAGACGGCGCATCAGTTGAAGCCCACGGGGCTCAAATGATTGCCGATATTGATGAGTTGGCCAATATGGGAATAGTCTTGGAGGCTGATCTGACTATAGATATGATCTTGCAGTCACTTCCTGATACTTGGAAACAAATCATAGTCAACTACAAGTTGATGGATACTGACGACACTCTTGGAGAGTTGTTGTCTGTGCTGAAGGAGTCCGAAAGGGAACTCCTAAAGGGGAGCAAGCGCGAGGCGCATTTTGCATTGACCTCTCATGCGCCAAGGGTGGCCCCAAGGCAATTGGAGGTGCAAGGAAGAAGAAGTTCAAGAAGAAGGGTAAAGGCAAGTTGACAGTGGCTTCTAGGAAGCCAAAGGACAAATCTCGCGACATCTGCCTCAACTGCGGCAAGAGGGGTCACTGGAAACGTGACTGCCGAATGAGCATTGTGCAGAGGAGGATATCAAGGCTGGCAAGGCCATTGCCTCTGGTATGTTTGTTATTGAGATAAATATGAATACTTCTAGTTTTAAAAATTGGATTTTTGATTCTGGTTGTGGTGCTCATATTTGTACTGATGTGCAGGATCTGCATGATAGCAGGGTGCTGGCATCAGGGGAGATGGATCTACGGGTCGGAAACGGAACACCAGTTGCTGTTTTGGCCGTAGGGACTTTTGTTTTAGTACTGCGCCTCAGGGCATGAACTTAAACTTTTGAACTGTTATTTTGTGCCTAGTTTAACTAGGAATATTATATCTGTATCCTTGTTAACCCAGCAGGGTTACACTTTTGTATTCAGGAACACAGGGTGTTATTTATATAAAATGATACAGAAATTTGCACAGCTGTTGCAAATAACGGTCTTTATATTTTGAATATAAATGAATCTCCTAAAATGACAAACAAAAGGCTCAAAAGGAGTAATCTAAAAGATGAAGCTTATATGTGGCATTGTCGTCTAGGACACATCAACAAGACTCGCATATCCACACTTTCAAAGAGTGGGTACTTGGACGAATTTGATCCCAATTCATATGACGTCTGCGAATCTTGTCTTTTAGGCAAAATGCCTAAATCACCTTTTAGCGGTAAAGGTGAACGTGCCACAGAACTGTTAGCTCTCGTTCATACTGACGTATGCGGGCCCATGTCTAGCCAGGCTAGAGGTGGATTTCACTACTTCGTAACCTTTACAGATGATGCATCTCGTTACGGTTATGTGTATCTTATGAGACACAAGTCGGAAACTTTTGAGAAATTCAAAGAGTTTCGACACGAAGTGGAGAAACAAACAGGGAAGAGTATTAAGACATTACGGTCAGACCGTGGTGGCGAATACTTAAGTTATGAGTTTCAAGATTACTTGAAAGAATATGGTATTCTTTCACAGTGGACTCCTCCTGGAACACCGCAATTAAACGGTGTGTCCGAACGGAGAAACCGCACCTTGTTGGACATGGTGAGGTCAATGATGAGTCGCACTGAGCTACCAATATCCTTCTGGGGATACGCATTAAACAGTGCTATACTTATTTTGAATAAGGTACCGTCGAAGTCTGTTAAACAGACCCCATATGAGATATGGACAGGAAGGAAACCAGGTTTCTCTTTCCTAAGATTGGGGATGCTGGGCATATGTTAAACGTTTGGAAAGTACCAAACTTGAACCCAAACTGATAAATGCCTTTTCGTAGGATATCCTAGGGAAACCAAAGGATATTACTTCTATCACCCACAAGAGAACAAAGTATTTGTTGCTCTACAAGCATTTTCCTTGAGAAGGATTTTATAAATGCAGTGGTAAGTGGGAGGAAAGTAGAACTCGATGAAGATCGTAGTGATACTGTTCCTGGCAATGGATCAACGACGGAACAAGAACAGACCGTCCGGGATGAGTCTGTACCACAAACTTCACATACACAAGGACCGCGTAGGTCGGAGAGAGTCAGAACAGTACCTGAGAGGTATGGGTTCCTGATCTCACCTCATATAGATATTAATCTTATTGAGGATAATGAGCCGGCTACGTATGAGGAAGCGATACAAAATATCGATTCCGCTTTATGGCAAGAAGCCATGAAGTCCGAGATGGATTCCATGTACGCCAACCAAGTTTGGACACTGGTTGATGCACCAGAAGGCGTAAAGCCTATTGGATGCAGATGGATCTTCAAGAAGAAGACCGACATGGATGGCAACGTACAAACGTACAAGGCTAGGCTTGTAGCGAAGGGGTATCGTCAACAATATGGTATTGATTATGACGAAACCTTCTCACCCGTTGCCATGATTAAATCCATTCGGATAATGCTTGCAATAGCTGCATATTTCGACTACGAGATATGGCAGATGGACGTTAAAACCGCTTTCCTTAACGGAAACCTTTTGGAGGATGTTTATATGCAACAGCCTGACGGTTTTATCGTACCTAGACTTGCAAACAAGGTTTGCAAGTTAAATCGATCCATTTATGGATTGAAGCAAGCATCACGGTCATGGAATCAGCGTTTTGATGAGATCATAAAGGAATATGATTTCGTGCAAAACGAGATGACCCTTGTGTATACAAGAAGGTTAGTGGGAGAGCACTTACTTTATTGTCCTTTATGTCGACGACGTATTGCTTATAGGCAATGACATTCCCATGCTAACGTCGGTGAAAAGCTTGGCTTTCATTAAAATTCTCCATGAAAGATCTGGGAGAAGCAGCCTTTATTCTTGGAATAAAGATCTACAGGGATAGATCTAGAAAGCTGCTTGGACTCTCCCAGAGTACATACATTGATAAAGTGTTGAAGAGATTCAACATGGAACAATCCAAGAGGGGATTGGTTCCAATGGTACGTGGTACCTCTCTGTCTAAGGACATGTGTCCTAAGACTTAGGAGGAGAGAGACCACATGAGTCGGATACCGTTCGCCTCGGCAGTCGGATCGATCATGTATGCCATGATATGTACACGACCGGATGTCTCATATGCTTTGAGCATGTGCAGTCGCTATCAGGCCGATCCAGGTGAAGGTCACTGGTGGTTTCATAATATGTCCCAAGGAAGATCAAGCATTCATGAAATACTATAAACTAATATATATAAAAAAGACTTGAAGCATGGCGGAAATCATACTTCCAAAGCTATGTGATGAGACGATGATCAAATGGTGGAAGCTCCAAGTGTTGGAAGATTCGGCCAAGAGGAGGAAGAAGACTTGAAGCTCCAACTTTTGTATTCCAAGCTCTTTGATGGTTTCCCGCTATCACCTCTTTTGATCCCTTGAAGGTGCTAGCCTTGCATGTTCCAAACAACAACCCGTTCTTCAAGCTTTGGCAACCAAAATTGAGAAGATGAAGACCAAAACTGCATGCAGTCGGTCATAAAGAGAGAGAGGAGAGAAATTCTTTTTGTTCTAATTGATTTTGATACCAAAAATCAATTTAATTTATGCCACAATATTTATTAATAATAATAAATCTATACACACGCCATGCAAAGGCTTGAGTGTCCAACACTCAATTCCATGCATACATTTGAGTGTAAAATACACTATCACCATGCAATGCATCATTCATCAAATAATCAATAATGACATGTGTCATTGGGCCCAACACGTTTCCCAATGAGGGGCCCACGTCCACGGTCACGCGTTCGGTTCGATATTTCCGAAATATACCGAGCTAGCGTCGCGACGTTAATTAATCGGATTAAATAAATCATCGCTCCTAGCGAAATTATTATTTACGTCGCTTACGAATTAATTCTAAATTAACTCGGATGCCCGATTAAAATCTAATTTTATTTCGCGTCGAAATCGATTTCGATTATTATATCGAATACAATAATTTTATCGATTAATTCCAAATTAATCGTATCTCTCTCTCTAAATAAGGCACTTTATCGAGATAAAGTTTCCTCCGCAATTATCCAAGATTAATTAAGTCGACAAATATCATAGTGAATCTTCAGAAGCGACCCAAGAGATCCCGATATTTTGGCCAGTAAATAACGGTCGTCGGATAATCCGAACACGTACGTACCTCGTACTACGTCTTTACCGATTTACAAGAAAGGTTGGCTTCTATCAAAGCGCCATGCCTACCCAATTCTCCAGAAATATTCATAGGAATATAAGATCTGTATCAGGCGTAGTATACCGTAGTATTGCGTACATCGATCCAGTATCGGATGATCCAGCTAGGCCTGGGGCTGGAGATGTGTCTGCCCCGTACGAAACATTATCGGACATCAAGCAACTAGTCTCTTTAAATCGGACAATCCTGACCTGGTCATATGTCCCGACGGTTGCAACCTTTTCTAGAGGCTAGTTTGTGTCTGCGTGATCATCACCTCCATATGTCTGAGCGATACTTCCATCTTGACTCACATCCAGCACACTACGATTTCTCGATAAACCCAGAAGAGGTGTACACAGAACCGGTCAAGGTCCCCAACAACCAAACACCAAAGTTTACCGATTGTCGCAATTACTAGCGATGTAGTCTCAGGTGTTGGATAATATGACCCATAGCGTCACTATTTGCACATCATTGTGTTGTTGTAGCAAATTAACTATGTAATAAGGAAATTGCACTCTCATCGTTTGTGATTAGATCACCATAGATATATAAATGAAGAGAGGTCCCTATGATTAGTTCCTGGATTGAGATGATATGAGACAGTATCAGTCCACGAGGATTAATCATTAAATATCCCTAGCCGTAGTATTATCGAGACTGGACATCGATAATGCGGAATAGGCTAGTATTGCACTTGTGCGCGTTGTGAGGGCACAACGGCATAGTTCTCATATATATAAGTATTGGATACTTGTGCAAGTGCGATAGGAGGTCGTGTTTCAACGATGTTACAACAGGTTCGCTTCGCTTGATAGACCCTTCGGAATCCCATTGGTATTATGACTAGGTGTCTTTGGGGAGGCCGAAATCAAGGTAGGTGTGTTATAGTCTTAACCTGAGACTTGCATCGCTAATACTTACGACAATCGGTAAACTTTGGTTTTGGTGGTGGGGGATCTTAACTGGTTCTGTGATCACCTCTTCTGGGTTTATCAGAGAATCGTAGTGTATTGGATGTGATGTCAAGACGGAAGTGTCACTCCAGTCGTAATGGAGATGATGTCACGCAGGATACGGTATTAGTGCTCTTAAAGTGATGCGCATCCAATCGTGATATTATGGCCAGGTCATGAATATCCGATTATAGAGACTAGTTACCAGACATCCGATATGTGTTTCGGACGGGGCAGACACTTATCCAGCCCCAGCCCTAGCACGTGATTATCCGATACTGGGCCGATATGCACAATACAATTGTATACTACGCTTGATACAGATCTAGATATTCTTTGATGAATATGTCCGGAGAACTTGGGAGACTTGGTGCTTTGCTAGGAGTCGACCTTGTCTCGTAAATCGGTAGAACGTAGTACTTGGTACGTACGTGATTCGGGCACTCCACGACCGTATTTACTGCCAGATTATCCGGGGATCTCATGGGTCGCTTCCCGATAATCCACCGATGACGCACAACTCGCACTCTTGAATAATCTGGGATTATAAAAGAGAGAGAGAGAAAATTAATCTAGGATTAATAACGGAGATATTTTATCCGGGATAAATGTCGTCTAAAGAGAGAGAACGATTAATTCGGAATTAATCGATGTATTAATATATTCGATATATTAGACGAAATTAGATTTCGACGCGGAATTAAAATTAGATTTTAATTCGGGCAAACGAGTTAATTTAGAATTAATTCGTTAGCGACGTAAATAATAATTTCGGTAGCCGCAATTATTCGATTGAATTAACGTCGCGACGTAAGCTCGGTATTTCGGAAATATCGAACCCGAACGCGTGAGTGCACGTGGGCCCACTTTCATTTGGAACGTGTGGGGCCCACATGACACATGTCATTCTAATGCTTTGCATGTAGATTTGTATAATACACTCAATGTTATTGCATGTAGATAGTGTACATTGCACTCAATATCAATGCATGGAAATTGAGTGTTTGACACTCTAAGCCATTGCATGTTTTTGTGTCATAATTTTATTATTAATTTAATGAATATTATGGCATAATATAAATTGATTTTTGGTAAATCATTTTAATAACAACACAAAAACCATTTTTCTCTCATTTCTCTATCTCTCTCACGCCCAAGTGTGGCTATTCTTCACTGGTTTTGGAACCAGTTTGGGCGTGATAGGGAGCAAGAGTTGGGTTTTCATGGTGAAAACCGCAAGTGCTAGCACACTACGAGTCTTGCGAAGGTGGTAGGGAGGTTCACCCATGAGGCGGACTCATCCGACGGAGTTTGGAGCTTCGTTTTGAGACCCGAATTCTGTTTTGCAGGGACAGTGGACTGCTGCAGTGGGCTTACAAAGGCAGTACGTTTTTGGGCTTGATTCGTCTTCAAATCGACTCTACCGATCAATGTGAGTATTCCGCTACCTCCGTGATGTGTTCACACATAATTTCATGTCTTGTTTGATCTTGGGACCTTAGAATAACCAACAATGGCATCATGAGCTAATGTTGCAAGCATGAAATTTGTAGGGCTTAAAATTTGGGTAAATGTTTGTTGAGCATGATTTGAATAAATTGCTTGTTTGAGTATGCTTATAACATGTTTAAATTCATTTTGGTTGGACTAATTTGATGAAAATGATTTGGAATTATTTTCCCCAAATTTTGCATCTTGGCCGAATATGTGACTAATATTGGGTATTTTGATTTTAAGCATGATTTGGTTAAATTGATTAATTGAGCATGTTTAAATGATCTTTAATTGAAGATTGATTTGATCAATTTCAACAAAATGTGATTGGATCAATTTTGCCCAAATTGGAAGTGTTGGCCGAATGTGTGATGTGTTGGAAACTTGGAATTTTTTCATTTTAATTCATTGGATGAGTTATAATGATAAAGGATGATGTTAATTTAAGATTGAATTGGATTTAATTTAAATTGTACAAAAACCCTAAATTCCTTATGTTGGCCGAATCTATAATGCCCTAATGTCTTGGTGTTTTTGGTTTTGTGACATTGGATGTGTATGAAATCAAATCGGATGGTGATTTGATGTCGATTGTAGGTTCGATTGGATCGAAACCAAATCGGACACAAAATCCCTTCCTTGGCCGAGAGCATTGAAGCATGTAAATGGATTTGATTTTTCATTATGTGTGTTTGACATGTGATAATGAATTGAATATGATTAATAAGACTAATTTGGTGGTTTTAAAATGTTGATTTAGTTGATTAATCATATAATGCACTTTTGGTAATTAAATTGTGAAAATTGGATTTTTGGATTTAATTAATTGGGCCTAATTTTGGAAATTAGAATTTAAAATTGTAATTGGGCCTATTGGGCTTGATTTATCAAGTTTGGTTTAGGCCAAGTGGATTGGATCCAATTGGGCCCAAAACCTTAACCATAAAGCCCAATTGCGGCTAATGAACCTTTTATGTTCAATTGGGCCTAATGGGCCAAGATTGATTTATGGGCTTATGGGGTAAATCCCGGATTGGACTTTGGTTATCGGTTTGACCCGAGTTGACCAAAAGTCCACGCCTTAAGAAATCAATCAAAAGCCCATTGGACTTTAATTGAATTGACGTTGGACGTTAATCGGTCTTTGAGACGCGTTACGATTAGATTTGGAATTTAAATCGTAAATCGTAAAAGGTTATTAAATAAAAGTGTAATATTTAATTTTGAATTGAATAGTGAATTAGTATTAAATACATGTTAAATTAGATTTAATGATGTAGTTTAATTTAATTCATGAATTCGTACTTTGAGTACTTATTCGCAAAAACGAGTTTGACTCGAACAAAATCAAATCGTTGTTTGAACATTGGATGATCACTTAATTATCAGATTAATTAATTTGATTAGATTGATTGATAACATGCTTATGTGTGTGAATACGTGGTTGTGTTGATTTAGAAATTGTTGTAATAAATTCGATTTATTAAATTGGACCTGCGTGTCCAGCCTTATCACCTTCTTTCTCTTTGTATTCTCTTCTCACCTATTCCCCTCTATATATATGAGGTTTCTTTAGAAGTGTAGTGTAACGGGTAGAAGTAGTACAAGTGCTAGCTTGAGTGAGAAAGGGAGAGATTTGATCTAGGATCAATGTGTTAAGTATCCATCCGCATATCATTATATTTTATTATTCTCTATACTCGCTTTATTATGTATTTAGAATGCATGTTTAAGGGTGTATGATGATGAGACCTTAACAAAGATAATTAAATTGGTAGCCAATTTGCACGCGAAAAACCCTCGTTAAATATCAAGCGTTTATTTTCTTCCATTGAGTGATTCTTACTCAAGATCCGAGATTGGCAGGGGTTTTTGTGCCAAGTCAAGTCCAAGCCCTTGTCCTTCGAAATGTGTTTTAATCACGAGGCTTTGTTCCATATCGGTGTCGTGTCCAAGTTGTGGTTTGTTGGCCAAAGTCAAGACCACTTCTTGTCCATTGACATTGATTACGAAGCTTCCATGTCAATGGGTCCGCGCTTGACTGGGATCACTAGGTTTGTTGTGCCAAAGCCAAGGCCTAGTTGATTCAGAGGAAAAAGTTAGGGTATACATTCGATGTATAGGCATATATTAGATATATGTTTGGGACTTGGATGTCCACCTACTGGATCTAGGAGTTGGATGAGATCCAATTGATCTTCGAGATCTACCTAGTTAATTATCATACAATTTGTTGGCCAAAGTCAAGATTGTGTGATATTTAACGGGATCCTAGCCCACTAGGAAACACGGTTTCCCGAGTACTCGACAGAGGGTTAGAGGCTCGACGAAAAATAGTGGGAGGCAAGTATTGAATTTGCAACATTCGTTCGAATACTCGCTAAACACGCTCATTTTATTTTACTCGTCATATTATTAAAAGTATTAGTTGGACTAATATTTTATGTTGTTTTAAGATATATATAGTTGGACTATATACAAACTCATTCAATATATAGTTGATTTTGTAATTGGATTATAGTAATCATATAATTGAATAAAATGATAGTTGATTTTATAATGGATTATAGTAATCAATATTAAAATTATAGTTGATTAAATAATTGGATTATTGTAATCATTATAATAAATAGTACCTTATTAAAATTGATTAAATAGTTGGACTATTAAAATCAAGAAAGAATTGAAAGGTTGAATATTTAAAATATATAATCATTGGATTAAATGTTTTAAATGATTTAATTTTCAATTGGGAATTAATAATAGGTTAATTTATTTGATAAAATAACTTATTATTACTAAGCCCATAATTAAGCAAATAGTAGAGCATAAAGTCTTTATGTGATGATGACTTTAGTGCTTAATTGATATACTTATAATAATCTATCTTTAGATTTAAAAGTATTAAAATTGCAATTAATAATTCTTGGAGAATTAATTGACTATTCTAGTGGAGAAAAGTCAAAGTTTGCAATTGGGCATGTAGCACAAGGTGCACATCGTTTCGATATTCCGAAACCCAAGGCTTGGCCAAAGGTTGTGAAATATTGAAAAGGTAATTGACATATCCCAAAGTGACTACCATTTGGATATGGAAGACACGAAGGAATTAAAGAAAGGGCGAGGCTCTAACTTTAAAATATTTGTCAAAGTTATGTTCACTACTAGTATTAAAATTGGATTTTAAATACTTAGTGTGGTACATAAAATATATGTATTAACGTTCAGAATCCGCTGTGAGCTGGATACTGGCTTCAAGCCGAGATTTCTCTGCGAATTGGAAACGGGACGAAAGTCGCTGTTTCGACCGCAGATACCTAAGTTTAGGAACTACCCTTTGGGTATGTATTTAAATTAGGAACTGTCATAATGTAACTAGTTTAACTAGAGACATTATCTCTATATCAGTGTTTAATCCATTGCGGATAAAACCTTTATATTCTAGAACACTAAAGTGTTTCAATATATAAAGATGATGCTGAGATAAATACATTGGATGTAAATAACAGAATTTATATTTTGAATATAAATAAAATCTCAAACATATAAAATGACAAATAAATAGCTCAAATTGATTGATCAATGGAGACTTATTTGTGCATTATTGTCTGGGACACAATTAAACAAGACTCGTATATCCACACTTTTGAAGAGTGGGTACTAGGACTGATTTGACTGTTCAAATAGGTCTACGAATCTAGTTTATTAAACAAGACTCGTATATCCACACTTTTATAGAGTGGGTACTAGGACTGATTTGACTATTCAAATAAGGTCTGCGAATCTAGTTTATTAGGTTAAAAACCTAAAATACTATTTACTTGGTAATAGTAAAAGGGCCACCGATCTGTTAGCCCTATTCATGGTGAAGTAAGTGGGCCCCATATCTAGCTAGGCTAGATGTGAACATGAATATTTCGTGACCTTAACGGATGTGACATCACGTTGCGGTTATGTGTTCTTTTGAAGAACACAGATCGGAAACTTTAGAGTTTGACACGAAGTAGACAAACAGATCGGCTATAGTATTATTCCGCCACGGTAAAACCGTAATGGAAAATACTTAAGCAGTAAGTTTCATATGTAAATGAAAGAGTACGGTATTCTTTCATATGAGGACTCCTCCCGAGACACGTCAGTTAGACGGTGTGTCCGAATCAAAAACCGAATTTTTGTTGGACATGATAAGGTTTATCACGAGTCGCTCTGAGCTACTGTTTCCTTCAACAGATATGTATTAACAGTGCAAAACTTATTTAGAATAAGGTTCCATATAAAATCTTTGACAGATATCATATAGGATATGACTAGGGAGAAACGAGGTTTCTCATTCCTGATAATTTGGGTATGCCAGGCATAGCGTTTGGACGATACCAAACTAAGGAACCAAATTGGATAAAGTCCAATATAGGTTATCTTAAGGGAAACCTTAAATATAGTACTTGTAAATCCCACATGAGAACAATATAATTGTTGCTCACCATGCGGTTTTCCTGAGAGGAATACAGATATGCAGTGGTCAGTGGGAGGATAGTGATACTCGATGAAAATCGGAGTAATACTGATCTAGGCACGAAGTCCGTAATGGAACACAAACAGTTCATCTATGATGAAACTATACCATTAATCTTCAAATACACAAGAAACTAGTAGATCGGATAGAGTCAGAAAACAACCTAGGGTATGGGTTTCTGATCTAATATCTAACCTCATAAGATGTCAATCTTATGGTGGTGTACCATCCGACTACGTTATGAGGAAGTGATACAAGGTATCGACTCCCTGTTATGGCAAAGTGCCATGAGTCCGAAATGGATTCCATGTATAACAACTATGTTTGGATACTAGTTGTTGTACCACAAGGCGTTGTGCCTATGGTACATTAAACGTCTTCAAGGAAGACATACATGGATGGCAACATACCAACGTGCAAACCTAAGGTTTTGACGGAAAGGTATCGTTATCAACATTGTGTTAATAACGGTTCAACCTTTTACCTGTTGCCATAGTAAATCCATTTTGAAGATGCTTGTTGATAACTGTATATTTCATTTATGAAATTTGTCAGTTACAGATCAAAATCGCTTTCCTGAAAAGGAAACCTTTTGGAGGATATTTACAACATCCTGACGATTTTGTATAACCGACAAACCAGGTTTGGCGGGTTATTCGATCCATGTTTGGATTGATGCAAGCATAAGGTTCTTGGAACTGACGTTTTGAAATAATCATAATGGTTTATGATTTCTCAAAAAAAAATAATTCTTGTGTATATAAGGAGGTTAGTGGGAGAGGCGCTCACTGACAGTGACAGTGAAAAAGCCATAAGCAGTGAAAAAAAGCGCTTGGCTCACAATAGAAATTCTCCGTAGAATCTGGGGAGTAGTAAAACCTTTATTCAAGGAATAAAGATCTACTGGGATAGATTTGGAGTGTTAACACTCTCTGAGAAATTGTACATTTAAAATGTACTTGTATTGGTGTCTCATGCTTCGAGCATATGGAGTCACAATCGGGTCAATCCAAGTGACAGTCACTGGATTGAAGATTAAAGAACAATCTGTTAGTATCTGAGAGAACTAAAGATGTTGTCTTAAACTATGGAGAGGGTGGAGAACTTGAAGTGACTGGGATCACTGCTGCAAGTTTCCAAACCGTAAATACTGCGGTACTAATAAGTTTGAATAACAGACAGTGAGCTGGAAATCTTCCTAGCAAGATAACTGTTGCCGAATAAACAACCAATGCGGATCATTGCTGCAGCTGAGGCAGCAAGAAAACCATCTGGGTCGAAAATAAATCTAATAAGATTAGATAAAGTTCTGTTAGCAGCTGAGCTAGGCGTCAGCATAGGCTAAGGAATTAAAGGTCTCATCGACGATCCAGATATATACTTCTATATAATCTGATTCGTTCGGATCATACATCGTGGCGATTTGATGATCGTGTAACGCGTCAGACGATAATTAAGCAAATCCGCTGACGAAAACCTTTCCTCAGCAATTTGAGCGAATTGTACATAGTCGAGTGTAGGACACTTGAGTGACTCGCTACGTGCCAAGTGGGAGATTGTTGGATAATATGACCCATCGTCACTATTTGCACAGATCATTGTGTTGTTGTAGCAAATTAACTATGTAATAAGGAAATTGCACTCTCATCGTTTGTAATTAGATCACCATAGATATATAAATGAAGAGAGGTCCTATGATTAGTTCCTGGATTGAGATGATATGAGACAGTATCAGTCCACGAAGGATAATCATTAAATATCCCTAGCCGTAGTATTATCGAGACTGGACATCGATAATGCGGAATAGGCTAGTATTGCACTTGTGCGCGTTGTGAGGGCACAACGGCCATAGTTCTCATATATATAAGTATTGGATACTTGTGCAAGTGCGATAGGGGTCGTGTTTCAACGATGGTACGGGAAACAGCTTCGCTCTGGATAGACCCTTCGGAATCCCATTGGTATTATGACTAGGTGTCTATGGGAGGCCGAAATCAAGGTAGGTGTGTATAGTCTTAACCTGAGACTTGCATCGCTAATACTTACGACAATCGGTAAACTTTGGTTTTGTGGTGGTGGGGGATCTTAACTGGTTCTGTGATCACCTCTTCTGGGTTTATCAGAGAATCGTAGTGTATTGGATGTGATGTCAAGACGGAAGTGTCACTCCAGTCGTAATGGAGATGATGTCACCAGGATACGGTATTAGTGCTCTTAAAGTGATGCGCATCCAATCGTGATATTATGGCCAGGTCATGAATATCCGATTATAGAGACTAGTTACCAGACATCCGATATGTGTTTCGGACGGGGCAGACACTTATCCAGCCCCAGCCCTAGCACGTGATTATCCGATACTGGGCCGATATGCACAATACAATTGTATACTACGCTTGATACAGATCTAGATATTCTTTGATGAATATATCCGGAGAACTTGGGAAGACTTGGTGCTTTGCTAGGAGTCGACCTTGTCTCGTAAATCGGTAGAACGTAGTACTTGGTACGTACGTGATTCGGGCACTCCGACGACCGTATTTACTGCCAGATTATCCGGGGATCTCATGGGTCGCTTCCCGATAATCCACCGATGACGCACAACTCGCACTCTTGAATAATCTGGGATTATAAAGTAGAGAGAGAGAAATTAATCTAGGATTAATAACGGAGATATTTTATCCGGGATAAAATGTCGTCTAAAGAGAGACAACGATTAATTCGGAATTATCGATGTATTAATATATTCGATATATTAGACGAAATTAGATTTCGACGCGGAATTAAAATTAGATTTTAATTCGGGCAAACAAGTTAATTTAGAATTAATTCGTTAGCGACGTAAATAATATTTCGGTAGCCGCAATTATTCGATTGAATTAACGTCGCGACGTAAGCTCGGTATTTCGGAAATATCGAACCCGAAAGCGTGAGTGCACGTGGGCCCACTTCATTTGGAAACGTGTGGGGCCCACATGACACATGTCATTCTAATGCTTTGCATGTAGATAGTGTATAATACACTCAATGTTATTGCATGTAGATAGTGTACATTGCACTCAATCAATGCATGGAAATTGAGTGTTTGACACTCTAAGCCATTGCATGTTTTGTGTCATAATTTTATTATTAATTTAATGAATATTATGGCAATCAATATAAATTGATTTTTGGTAAATCAATTTTAATAACAACACAAAAACAACATTTTTTTCTCTCAAATTCTCTCATCTCTCTCACGCCCAAGTGTGGCTATTCTTCACTGGTTTTGAACCAGTTTGGGCGTGAATAAGGGGAGCAAGAGTTGGGTTTTTCATGGTGAAAACCGCAAGTGCTAGCACACTACGAGTCTTGCGAAGGTGGTAGGGAGGTTCCACCCATGAGGCGGGACTCATCCGACGGAGTTTGGAGCTTCGTTTTGAGACCCGAAATTCTGTTTTGCAGGGACAGTGGACTGCTGCAGTGGGCTTACAAAGGCAGTACGTTTTTTGGCCTTGATTCGTCTTCAAATCGACTCTACCGATCAATGTGAGTATTCTGCTACCTCCGTTGATTTGTTCACACATAATTCATGTCTTGTTTGATCTTGGGACCTTAGAATAAACCACATCAGGTTAAGACCATATACACCTACCCTGATGCGGCTCCCCATAGACACGTAGACATACTACCAATGGGATTCCCGCGGGGTCTATCCAGAGCGAAGCTGTTTTCCGTACCATCGGTAAAACACAACTTCCTATCGCACTTGCATAAGTATCCAATACTTAAATATATGAGAACTATGCCGTTGTGCCCTCACAACGTGCACAAGCGCAATACTAGTCTATTCCGAATTATCGATGTCCAGTCTCGATAATACTACGACTAGGGATATTTAATGATTAAACCTTTGGGGACTGATACTGTCTCATATCATTCTCAGTCCAGGTACTAATCATATGGACTTTCGCCATTTATAAGTCAAAGTAAATAATATTACAACAACGGCAAAAGGCAATTTCATTATCACATAGTTAATTTTGTACAATAATACAATATCATTTACAAACAGTGACGCTATGGGACATAATGTCTAACACACTGGATAGCAGTTAAGAATATCCTTAAGTATCTTAAACGAACTAAGGATGCTTTCTTAATTTATGGAGGTGGAGAACTTACGGTATCTGGGTATACCGATGCAAGTTTCCAAACCGACAATGATGACTACAAGTCGCAATCCGGGTACATTTTTTGCTTGAATAACGGAGCAGTGAGCTGGAAATCTTCCAAGCAAGATACTGTTGCCGATTCAACAACAGAAGCGGAGTACATCGCTACATCTGAAGCAGCAAAGGAGGCAGTTTGGATCCGAATGTTCCTAATCGGATTAGGAGTAGTTCCGTTAGCAGCTGAGCCCGTTCCATTGTATTGTGACAATAACGGGGCTATAGCACAGGCTAAGGAACCAAGGTCTCATCAACGGTCCAAGCATTTCTTCGACGTTATCATCTGATTCGGGAGATTATACATCGTGGCGATGTAAAAGTCGAGAAGGTCACATCAGATGACAACATTGCAGATCCGCTGACGAAAGCTGTTCTACAGCAAGTTTTTGAACGACACATACATAGTTCGGGTATTAGATGCTTGAGTGACTGGCTATAGGCCAAGTGGGAGATTGTTAGACATTATGTCCCATAGCGTCACTGTTTGTAAATGATATTGTATTATTGTACAAAATTAACTATGTGATAATGAAATTGCCTTTTGCCGTTTTGTAATATTATTTACTTTGACTTATAAATGGCGAAAGTCCATATGATTAGTACCTGGACTGAGAATGATATGAGACAGTATCAGTCCCCAAGGTTTAATCATTAAATATCCCTAGTCGTAGTATTATCGAGACTGGACATCGATAATGCGGAATAGACTAGTATGCGCTTGTGCACGTTGTGAGGGCACAACGGCATAGTTCTCATATATTTAAGTATTGGATACTTATGCAAGTGCGATAGGAGGTTGTGTTTTACCGATGGTACGGAAAACAGCTTCGCTCTGGATAGACCCCGCGGAATCCCATTGGTAGTATGTCTACGTGTCTATGGGAGGCCGCATCAGGGTAGGTGTATATGGTCTTAACCTGAGACTTACATCGCTAGTACTTGCGACAATCGGTAAACTTTGGTTTTGGTGGTTGGGGACCTTGACCGGTTCTGTGTACACCTCTTCTGGGTTTATCGAGAATCGTAGTGTACTGGATTGATGTCAAGATGGAAGTATCGCTTCAGACATATGGAGGTGATGATCACGCAGGACACAGAACTAGCACTCTATAAAAGGTTGCAACCGTCGGGACAATATGACCAGGTCAGGATTGTCCGATTTAAAGAGACTAGTTGCTTGATGTCCGATATATGTTTCGTACGGGGCAGACACATCTCCAACCCCAGGCCTAGCATGTGATCATCCGATACTGGGTCGATGTACGCAATACTACGGTATACTACGCCTGATACAGATCTTATATTCCTATAAGAATATTTCTGGAGAATTGGGTAGGCATGGCGCTTTGCTAGAAGCCAACCTTGTCTTGTAAATCGGTAAAGACGTAGTACGAGGTACGTACGTGTTCGGATTATCCGACGACCGTATTTACTGCCAAAATATCCGGAGATCTCTTGGGTCGCTTCCTGAAGATTCACCTATGATATTTGATTCGAACTTAATTAATCTTGGATTAATTGCGGAGAAAATTTATCTCGGATAAAGTGCCTTATTAGTAGAGAGAGGAGAACGATTAATTTGGAATTAATCGATAAAATTATTGTATTCGATATAATAATCGAAATTCGATTTCGACGCGAAATTAAAATTAGATTTTAATTCGGGCATACGAGTTAATTTAGAATTAATTCATAAGCGACGTAAATAATAATTCGCTAGAGCGATTATTTATTTAAATCCGATTTAATTAACGTCGCGACGCTAGCTCGGTATTTCGGAAATATCGAACCCGAACGCGTGAGTGGACGTGGGCCCACTTTCATTGGGAAACGTGTGGGGCCCACATGACACATGTCATTATATGCATTATTTTATTGATGATGCATTGCATGGTGATAGTGTATTTTACACTCAAATGTTATGCATGGAATTTGAGTGTTGGACACTCTAAGCCTTTGCATGGCTTGTGTCATAGATTTATTATTATTTAATAAATATTATGGCATAAATATAAATTGATTTTTTGGTATCAAAAATCAATTAGAACAAAAAGAAATTTCTCTCCTCTCTCTCTTTTCTTGACCGAAAACCTGAAACAGTTTTGGTCTCCATTTTCTTCCATTTTGGTTGCCAAAAGATTGAAGAAAAGATTGTTGTTTGGAACATGCAAGGCTAGCACCTTCAAAGGGATCAAAAGAGGTGATAGGGAAACCATCAAAGAGCTTGGAATACAAAAGCTTGGAGCTTCAAGTCTTCTTCCTCCTCTTGGCCGAATCTTCCAACACTTGGAGCTTCCACCATTTGATCATCTTCTTCATCACATAGCTTTGTAAGTATGATTCCGCCATGCTTCAAGTCTTTTATATATATTCATTTATAGTATTTCATGAATGCTTGATCTTTCCTTGAGACATATTATAGAAACCAACAACTATGATTGAAGTAGTTTGAATACAGTCCAACAGTTTTAATTAAAACAACGATTAAATATTAGTCCAACTAATATATTAATTTATATTGACGAAAAATTGAAATGAGCGCGTATGGCAAGTAACTAAACGAATATTGCAAATTTAATACTTGCCTCCCACTAATTTTCGGCGAGCCTCTAACCCTCTGTGGAGTACTCGGGAAACCTTGTTTCCTAGTGGGCTAAGATCCCGTTAAATAACATACAATCTTGACTTTGGCCAATAAATTATATGATAGTTAACTAGGTAGATCTTTAAGATCAATTGGATCCCATCCAATTTCTAGATCCAGTAGGTGGACATCCAAGTCCGAAACATATATCTTATATATGCCAATATATCCAATATATTGCCTAACCTTTTTCCTCTGAATCAACTAAGCCTTGGCTTTGGCACAACAAACTTAGTGATCCCAGTTAAGAGGAACCCATTGACCTTGGAAAGCTTCGTAATCAATGTCGATGGACAAGAAGTGATCTTGACTTTGGCCAACAAATCACAACTGGACAAGACACCAATATGGAACAAAGCCTTCATGATTCAAACACATCTGAGACGGACAAAGGTCTTGACTTTGGCCAACAAACCAATGCCATTCTTGGATCTTGAGTAAGAATCACTCAATGGAAGGAAAAACGCTTAATATTGTTGAGGGTTTTTCGCGTAATTGGCAACCAATTAATTATCTTTGTTAAGGTCTCATCATCATACACCATTAAACCTGCATTCTAAACACATAATAAGGCGCGTAGTAAATAAATATAATAATGATATGCGGATGGATATTTAAACACATTGTTCCTAAAACAAATCTCTCCATTTCATCTCTCCCGCTAGCACAAGTATTACTTCTACCCGATTACATAAGACTTCTAAAGAAACCTCATTTACATTGAGGGGAATAGGTGAGAAGGGAAATACACAGAGTAAGGAGGTAATAGGCTGGACACACATGTCCAATTTAATAAATTCTAAATTTATTACAACAATTTCCAAAATTGCCCTCACCCATCTAATATCCATCCGATATTCATTATTCATACATCGCATCCATGTTTTCACACAAGCATGTTATCAATCAATCTAATCCAATTAATTAATCTGAATATTAATGACCATCCAATGTTCAAACAACGATTTGATTTTGCGCGAGTCAAACTCGTTTTACGAATAAGTACTCAAAGTACGAATTCTTGAATTATATTAAACTACAACATTAAATCCAATTTAATTTGTATTTAATACTAACTCATTTATTTAATTCCAAATTAAATATTACACTTTTTAATATACCTTTACGACTTAGATTCTAAATCTAATCATTACGGGTCTCAAAGCCCGATTAACATCCAATGTCAATTTAATTAAAGTCCAATGGGCTTTTAATTAATTTCTTAAGGCATGGAATTTTGGTCAATATGGGTAAAACCCAAATACCAAAGCCCATTAAAGGAATCACCCTTATTGCCAAAAAACCAATTTAGGGCCATTAGGCCCAATTAATATTAAAGGTCCATTAAGTCATAATTGGACTTTATGGAAATGGTTTTGGGTCCAATTGGATCCAACCAATTAGCCTAAACCAAACTTGGCCCAACCAAGCCCATTAAGCCCAATACAAATTTACAAGCCTAATTCCAAATTTGGCCAAATTAATTAAATTACCAAAATTCCAAATTTCATAATTTAATTAACCTAAAGTGTATGCCATAATTAATTAACCAAATTAATATTTCAAAATACTAATTCACTCAATTAATTATGCTCATTATCATCAACACATGTCCAACATATTTGAATAAAAAAATCACATCATTTTCATGCTTCAATGTCACGGTATTATGGGCATTTCTTTGTCCGATTCGGTTTTAATCCAATTAAATCCTAAATCAACATTACCCAATGTTTTCCAACTCATATAATAATCAAAAACAAAAATCACCATGACTATTTAGGGCACTCATAGTTTCGGCCAAGCCTCAAATATTGGGGGGAAAATTGATCTAATCAATATTTCATGAAATTGATCATATACAACTTCAATACATCATCATTCAAGCATACTCAATCAATTAATTTTATCAAATCATGCTCAAATTGATTTAGCCCAAATTTTACCCTAATTTATTTCATGCTCAAAATGGCTCAAGATACCATTATTGGGTTTCTATTAGGTCCCAAGATCAAATTTCAAGCAAGAAACATGTGCGAATACAACAATGAAATATGACAGAAACATACTTACATTGATCGGCTTGTGATGCGAGGAACAACAAAATCTCCAAGCTTTCCTCCAAGGTGGCTCACGGCAGTGGCCTGATTTTCTGCTCCAAAAATTCGGTCAACTCCTCCATGGATTCTCCATTCTCCAAGCTTTCGAATGATGATTCCATGCTCATGAAATTAGTTCCCTATCACCTTAGGATGACCCTTTATGTGATAGCATTGGAAAACTTACCATAAATTTTCCATTTCACTTGTTCTTGTTCTCGGCAAAAGGAGAACCAAAAGAAAGAAATTGGCCCTAGGCCGTGAGATGCCAAGAAAGAAGAGGGAGAGAATGAGTTGGTTGGTAAGTTGTGTATCCAATACACTTAATTGATTTCTAAAACAATTAAAACATATACCAAATTTTGGTATTTGCCTTTTCCAAAAAGGTCAACCAAATTTGGAGCCAAAATTGGCAATAAATGCCCACAACAATTCACATCACTATTCACATCAAAAGTGACTAGACATCACATCACTCAAAGTGACAAGTGATTTGACGCTTGATGTGACTAGTGGTTCGACGCTTGATGTGACTTGTGGGCCGCACTTAAATTCGTAATGCGAGTGCGCCCGCAAACACTCTCGGCTCGGGTTCGCTAATTCCAAATTAACGATTTTTCTGTTGCGACGTAATTAAATAATTATGCTTAGCAAAATCACTATTCACATCACTAACAAATTAATTCTAAATTAACTCGTTCGCCCGAATTAAAATCTAATTTTAATTTCCCGTCGAAATTCAATTTCGTATAATATATCGAATATATTATTTTATCGATTAATCCCAAATTAATCGTTCTCTCTCTTTAAATAATATTTATCTAAGATAAAATATCTCCGTAATTAATCCCATATTATTTTCTCTCTCTTTAATTAATCCTAGATTAATAAAGTGCGAGTCATACGTCAGGTGAATCTTCGGGAAGCGACCCATGAGATCCCCGGATATGTTGGCAGTAAATCTGGTCGTCGGACTATCCGAACACGTATGTACCTAGTACTACGTTTTTACAGATTTACAAGACACGGTTGGCTTCTAGAAAAGCACCGTGCCTACCCAATTCTCCAGAAATATTCTTACTAGAATATATGATCTATATCAGGCGTAGTATACATAGTATTGCGTATTTCGATCCAGCATTTGATGTCACGTACAAGGCCTAGGGCTGGAATTGTGTCTGCCCCGTACGAAGCACATATCGGATCTCTGGTAACTAGTCTCTATAATCGGATAAACATGACCTAGTCATAATATCCCGATAGCTACAGCATATAAGAGAGAACCAATTCCGTATCCTACGTGATCATCATCTCCACTATGACTGATGGAGTGATACTTCCATCTCGACATCACACCCAATACACTACGATTCTCAATATACCCAGAAGAGGCGTACACAGAACCTATTAAAGCCCTGGACGACCAAAACCACAGTATATTGATTGTCACAAGTATTAACGGTGCAAGTCTCAGGTTAAGACCAAATACACATACCCTGATTCGGACTTCCATAGACACATAGTCATACTACCAATGGAATTCTGAGGGGTCTATCCAGAGCGAAGCTGTTTCCGTACCATCGGTAAACACAACCTCATATTACACTTGCATGAGTATCCTATACCCAAATATATGAGAACTATGCCGTTATGCTCCCACAACGTGCACAAGTGTAATACTAGTCTTTTACGCATTATCGATGTCCAATCTCGATAATACTCTGACTAGGGATATTAAATGATTTATCCTTCGTGGATTGATACTGTCTCATATCATTCTCAATCCAGGAATAAATCATATGGACCTCCTACATTTATACATCTTGGTGATCTAATCACAAATGATAAGAGAGCAATCTCCTTTGTCACATAGTTAATTTGTACAACAACACCATGATCTGTACAAATAGTGACGCTATGGGTCATAATTTTCCAACATTTAATTATTGAACAGATCATTTATGAGGTTCCATATTGGCTTTGGGATTGGTGAATGACGATAGGGGCTCTTTGGGAATTGAAATAAATAAATAAATAATGTGAATAGTAACGTGAATAGTAAATTTTTTTATTTGTTATTTGTTTTGAATTCCAATTCAGCCCAAACTCTTATTAGGGTTTTATAATCTCATTAAACCACTAAATTAAGATCCAATGGCTAAAATTAAATTAGCATTTATCCCACATCGGATTCTTAATTAATTTTGTTGTCTTTGGAGCACCTATATAAACCCAATGAATTCTTTACAAATTTGTGCACCAAACCTTTCATATCTTGGGTTTATATAAGTGAGCAACTCTAAAGTTTAAGAATAAGCCATTGATTTTGAGGATCCTTAAGTCTAATTGATTAGAGGAACCTCGATTCAAAAGTTTTGAGGTATTTGCCTAGGCTATCACCAAGGGCAAAATACCTGTGCACTCAAGGCGTAGTCTTGCCGTTGAGTTTTGGCTTTGGTGTGTGGATCTTTGGAGGCCACACACTTGGGTGGCTATTTGGAACGTGGAAGAGCTTGTTGAGTTCGAGAAAAACTTGTAGATTGGAGGGAGGACTGGAGGAGTTTTCGGTTCAAGTAAGTCTTTTTTTTTTTTTTTTATTTTAATTAGATTTCTTATGATAGTTAGCATGTTTAGGTTTATGTTCTTTGCATGTTTTATGAGTTTTATGCTTACAATAATAGTAACATGCCTAGGCTTGTAGAATAATCAAAACAAATGGCTATTGGGCAAAGGGAAAGCGGCATAATAATTTTAATTTTCCACTGCGTACTCGCGACCGCTTCCCAACATAAAGTGCATTTAAAGTTCACGCATCTGTAAAAAAAACATGAATAGTAAATTTATTTATATAAAATAAAATGCAATATCATAATTAAATATTAATCGAAGTTATTTAATGCCTAAAATAATTCCAATATATTAAAACTCATATGCTTGATGATTCTATGTATGATTAGAATTGGCATGATTATTTTAGGGTGCAAGCATATAAAGAGTGTATTGGTTATCCCTTAGCTAAGTAATTATTCCGTGATGAACTTAGAGATTTATTACCTTTAAGGCTAATAAATATAAATCATTTTTTTATAATAAAAGACATTATAAAAGATACAAGTGGGGTGGGACCAAAGAGTTAATAAAACTTTCCAAACTAATGTAATTTAACCAAAGGTATTACTAGAGTTAGATAATGATTTGGTGTCTTCCTTCACTCACTACCATTTTATAGCCAAAAGGAAAAGCTGTGAAGACATCTAGATAATCATTTACTCAAATCTTAACTTAAAACATATTTAAAGTGTTGGACTAATTTGGAGGATCTATTGTTTATTCCTATCACCAAGGCAATAAGAGCCTAAGAGGTAAGGGTATTTAAGAGAGTTCACTCCACCCTCCCTCTGGGGAATTTTCAATGGAGGAATCCATTTGACAGTTATTCATTTAAACTTGCTAAAATCCTCAATAATAATTTATGTCTAAAATTTGCCTCCCATTGTAAAGTATACACCCAAACGGCTTAAACCGTATTGGCAGGACTAGGCTTTACCAGACTGACCAATACCAATTTTTCCCAAAAGCATACTATTGACAATGGTTTGAATTTTCTGAGTCATAAGACGCAGCGACCCTTAGGTGTGGTCTTATAACTTAGTGGCAAAGATTGGGTGTCCACAAGAACTAGCATAAGCTTTGATATGTTTGATTGCCAAACCCAATGATCACAAAATTATGATTTATATCATAAATTGGTTGGAAACCTATCTAATTATCATATTTTATAACGACCAGCCCTAGTCGGAGTTATGAAATGATGATAATGGGATCCTTGCCCATAAGAAATCCATCATATTGGGGTTGATGCGATTTGCTTAAAATTTTAAAACAATTGAGTGGGAGCAACTTAATAATATTAAAAACTAATGTTATTATGAAACATTAATGAAAACATATTCCTAATTTTAACAATCTCTCTTAACAGGTATCACTTCGTTCCATCCTTGATGAGCATAAGCTCAAATGGGACAACTAATGGTTTAGAAACCTTAAAATTGTCTTAGGACAAGAAAGATTTTCTATGTTCTTGAAAGACCATTTCCCCCTGAACCCACAGAAGATGCTGACCAAAATACATTTGATGCTTGGAAGAAACACGTCGATGATGATGAGGAAGCAGTTTGCATAATGCTTGGCTCTATGTCGGAAGAACTTCAGAAAGCTCACGAAGATATGGATGCTCAAACCATCATCTTTCACTTGAAGGAGTTGTATGCAACTTCCGTTCATACCGTGAGATTCCAAGTGTCATGTGTCTTATTCCAAACAAGGTATAAAGAAGGATCCGTTAGTGGATATGTGCTTAAGATGATTGGCCACATTGAAAAATTAGCCAACCTCGAGTTCATCATTGATCATGAGATATGTCATGATCTAATTCTTCAGTCCTTACCAAAATACTTCTCTAACTTTATTATACAGTTTCATCTATCTCATAAAGAAGCTACTTTAGCAAAATTGCACAATCTGATAAAGCAAGCATAAAAGGACTTGAAACTGGAGCTTAAGAACTCCGTCATGCTTACGGGTACGGACCTGAAGCCACGAGGCCCAAAGAAAAATAAGGGCAAGGCCAAGGCTCCAGATCACCTAAAGCCCAATGGTAAGGTGGAGAAGAAAAAGGGAAATGGGAAATGTTTGTTTTGTGGAAAGAAGGGTCATTGGAAGAAATACTGCAGATCCTTGAAAGCCATGGAAGCTAGGGAAGCCCAAGAGGCCAAGAAGCCCAATGCTTCAAGTATGTTGTATATGATTGAACTATATTCTCAAAACTCTAAACCTTCTACTTGGGTGCTTGACACCGGTTGTGGGACTCACTTGTGTAACAATGTGCAGGGCCTGAGAAACAGTAAGAGACTTCATCATGGGGCGGTTGACTTACACATTGGTAATGGAGAGCTGCATTGCATTGTGACTTATACTGATTCATCGTTTGAATGGTTTATGGTTTATTTTAGACTTAGAAGATTGTGTTGTATGTATCTTCTTTATTAAAGAACATCATTTCAATTTCTTTATGTAATAAAGGCTTTTCATGCCTAATAAGTTGTAATGAATGTTCTATTTATTTCAATGAAATAAAATATGGAGATGGTATTTTGAATAATGGTATCTATGTCTTAACAAACTACAAAGAATGTTCACCTCTAATATATACAACGTTAACTCGAATAATCTCAAATGAATCACTTCTATGGCACAGTTCTTATGTCATATCAATGAAACAAGATTAACTAAGCTACATAAGGAGGGTATTTCAAACCTCAAATATGAACCTTATGGAACTTGTTAGTCTTGTTTACTTTTAAATGACAAATTAAAATTACCCTTCAAAGTAAAAGACAGAAAGCGTGCAGTGGAGACATTAGAACTCATACACTCTAATGTATGCGGACCCATGTCAGTCATTGCCAGAGGTGGATTCTCTTCTTCATTACCTTTATCGATGATCACTCGTGATATGGGTATGTTTACCTTATACGGTACAAATCTAAAGCCTTTGAGAAATTCAAAGACTTTCAAAGCTGAAGTGAAACCACTTATAAAGTATTAAGTCTTAAGGTTTGACCGAGGGGTGAATACTTAAGCAACGAATTTCAGATTACTTGAGAGAAAATGGCATTGTTTCCCATTGGAATCCTCCGGGAACTCCACATCATATGAGGTCTCCGAAGAGAAATCAGACATTATTAGATATGGTCCGATCATGATGCAAGACCGGATCACCTTTTCATTTTGGGTCTTGTGTGTGGTTTCTATAATATGTCCCAAACAAAGATTAAGCATGTGAAATACTATAAAGAATATATATTTAAACATGAAGTATGGCGGAATCATACTTACAATGCCTTGTGATGAAGTAGAAGATCAAATGGTAGAAGCTCCAAGTGGTGGAGGATTCGGCCAAGAGGAGGAAGAAGACTTGAAGCTCCAAGCTTTTGTATTCCAAGCTCTTTGATGGTTTCCCTATCACCTCTTTTGATCCCTTGCTTGTGCTAGCAAAAATGGAGAAGTGGAAGATCAAATCTTCCTTGCCCTTGTCAATGGAGCTCTCGGCAATTTGAGAGAGAAGAGAGAATTTTGTGAAAGGTCTTGATTAATTAATCTTTGTATTACCAAAAATCAATTTATATTTATGTTATAATTTATTAAATTAATAATAAATCTATGACATAAACCATGCAATGGCTTAGAGTGTCAAACACTCAAACTCCATGCAATGCCTTTGAGTGAAATGCACACTATCACCATGCAATGCCTTAGAGTGTTTTGTACACTATTAACATGCAATGCCATATCAATGACAAGTGTCATGTGGGCCCCACACGTTTCCCAATGAAAGTGGGCCCACGTCCACTCACGCGTTCGGGTTCGATATTTCCGAAATACCGAGCTAGCGTCGCGACGTTAATTAAATCGGATTTAAATAAATAATCGCTCCTAGCGAAATTATTATTTACGTCGCTTACGAATTAATTCTAAATTAACTCGTATGCCCGAATTAAAATCTAATTTTAATTTCGCGTCGAAATCGAATTTCGATTATTATATCGAATATAATAATTATATCGATTAATTCCAAATTAATCGTTCTCTCTCTCTAAATAAGGCACTTTATCCGAGATAAAGTTTCTCCGCAATTAATCCAAGATTAATTAAGTTCGAATCAAATATCATAGGTGAATCTTCAGGAAGCGACCCAAGAGATCTCCGGATATTTTGGCAGTAAATACGGTCGTCGGATAATCCGAACACGTACGTACCTCGTACTACGTCTTTACCGATTTACAAGACAAGGTTGGCTTCTAGCAAAGCGCCATGCCTACCCAATTCTCCAGAAATATTCTTATAGGAATATAAGATCTGTATCAGGCGTAGTATACCGTAGTATTGCGTACATCGATCCAGTATCGGATGATCACATGCTAGGCCTGGGGCTGGAGATGTGTCTGCCCCGTACGAAACATATATCGGACATCAAGCAACTAGTCTCTTTAAATCGGACAATCCTGACCTTGTCATATTGTCCCGACGGTTGCAACCTTTTATAGAGTACTAGTTCTGTGTCCTGCGTGATCATCACCTCCATATGTCTGAAGCGATACTTCCATCTTGACATCACATCCAGTACACTACGATTCTCGATAAACCCAGAAGAGGTGTACACAGAACCGGTTAAGGTCCCCAACCACCAAAACTAAAGTTTACCGATTGTCGCAAGTACTAGCGATGTAAGTCTCAGGTTAAGACCATATACACCTACCCTGATGCGGCCTCCCATAGACACGCAGACATACTACCAATGGGATTCCGCGGGGTCTATCCAGAGCGAAGCTGTTTTCCGTACCATCGGTAAAACACAACCTCCTATCGCACTTGCATAAGTATCCAATACTTAAATATATGAGAACTATGCCGTCGTGCCCTCACAACGTGCACAAGCGCAATACTAGTCTATTCCGCATTATCGATGTCCAGTCTCGATAATACTACGACTAGGGATATTTAATGATTAAACCTTTGGGGACTGATACTGTCTCATATCATTCTCAGTCCAGTACTAATCATATGGACTTTCGCCATTTATAAGTCAAAGTAAATAATATTACAAAACGGCAAAAGGCAATTTCATTATCACATAGTTAATTTTGTACAATAATACAATATCATTTACAAACAGTGACGCTATGGGACATAATGTCTAACAATCTCCCACTTGGCCTATAGCCAGTCACTCAAGCATCTAATACCCGAACTATGTATGTGTCGTTCAAAAACTTGCTGTAGAACAGCTTTCGTCAGCGGATCTGCAATGTTGTCATCTGATGTGACCTTCTCGACTTTTACATCGCCACGATGTATAATCTCCCGAATCAGATGATAACGTCGAAGAACATGCTTGGACCGTTGATGAGACCTTGGTTCCTTAGCCTGTGCTATAGCCCCGTTATTGTCACAATACAATGGAACGGGCTCAGCTGCTAACGGAACTACTCCTAATCCGATTAGGAACTTTCGGATCCAAACTGCCTCCTTTGCTGCTTCAGATGCAGCGATGTACTCCGCTTCTGTTGTTGAATCGGCAACAGTATCTTGCTTGGAAGATTTCCAGCTCACTGCTCCGTTATTCAAGCAAAAAATGTACCCGGATTGCGACTTGTAGTCATCCTTGTCGGTTTGGAAACTTGCATCGGTATACCCAGATACCGCAAGTTCTCCACCTCCATAAATTAAGAAAGCATCCTTAGTTCGTTTAAGATACTTAATATTCTTAACTGCTATCCAGTGACCTTCACCTGGATCGGCCTGATAGCGACTGCACATGCTCAAAGCATATGAGACATCAGGTCGTGTACATATCATGGCATACATGATCGATCCGACTGCCGAGGCGAACGGTATCCGACTCATGTGGTCTCTCTCTTCCTGAGTCTTAGGACACATGTCCTTAGACAGAGAGGTACCTCGTACCATTGGAACCAATCCCCTCTTGGATTGTTCCATGTTGAATCTCTTCAACACTTTATCAATGTATGTACTCTGGGAGAGTCCAAGCAGCTTTCTAGATCTATCCCTGTAGATCTTTATTCCAAGAATAAAGGCTGCTTCTCCCAGATCTTTCATGGAGAATTTTAATGAAAGCCAAGCTTTCACCGACGTTAGCATGGGAATGTCATTGCCTATAAGCAATACGTCGTCGACATAAAGGACAATAAAAGTAAGTGCTCTCCCACTAACCTTCTTGTATACACAAGGGTCATCTGCGTTTTGCACGAAATCATATTCCTTTATGATCTCATCAAAACGCTGATTCCATGACCGTGATGCTTGCTTCAATCCATAAATGGATCGATTTAACTTACAAACCTTGTTTGCAAGTCTAGGTACGATAAAACCGTCAGGCTGTTGCATATAAACATCCTCCAAAAGGTTTCCGTTAAGGAAAGCGGTTTTAACGTCCATCTGCCATATCTCGAAGTCGAAATATGCAGCTATTGCAAGCATTATCCGAATGGATTTAATCATGGCAACGGGTGAGAAGGTTTCGTCATAATCAATACCATATTGTTGACGATACCCCTTCGCTACAAGCCTAGCCTTGTACGTTTGTACGTTGCCATCCATGTCGGTCTTCTTCTTGAAGATCCATCTGCATCCAATAGGCTTTACGCCTTCTGGTGCATCAACCAGTGTCCAAACTTGGTTGGCGTACATGGAATCCATCTCGGACTTCATGGCTTCTTGCCATAAAGCGGAATCGATATTTTGTATCGCTTCCTCATACGTAGCCGGCTCATTATCCTCAATAAGATTAATATCTACATGAGGTGAGATCAGGAACCCATACCTCTCAGGTACTGTTCTGACTCTCTCCGACCTACGCGGTCCTTGTGTATGTGAAGTTTGTGGTACAGACTCATCCCGGACGGTCTGTTCTTGTTCCGTCGTTGATTCATTGCCAGGAACAGTATCACTACGATCTTCATCGAGTTCTACTTTCCTCCCACTTACCACTGCATTTATAAAATCCTTCTCAAGGAAAAATGCTTGTAGAGCAACAAATTTTGTTCTCTTGTGGGTGATAGAAGTAATATCCTTTGGTTTCCCTAGGATATCCAACGAAAAGGCATTTATCAGATTTGGGTTCAAGTTTGGTACCTTCCAAACGTTTAACATATGCCCAGCATCCCCAAATCTTCAGGAAAGAGAAACCTGGTTTCCTTCCTGTCCATATCTCATATGGAGTCTGTTCAACAGACTTCGACGGTACCTTATTCAAAATAAGTATAGCACTGTTTAATGCGTATCCCCAGAAGGATATTGGTAGCTCAGTGCGACTCATCATTGACCTACCATGTCCAACAAGGTGCGGTTTCTCCGTTCGACACACACCGTTTAATTGCGGTGTTCCAGGAGGAGTCCACTGTGAAAGAATACCATATTCTTTCAAGTAATCTTGAAACTCATAACTTAAGTATTCGCCACCACGGTCTGACCGTAATGTCTTAATACTCTTCCCTGTTTGTTTCTCCACTTCGTGTCGAAACTCTTTGAATTTCTCAAAAGTTTCCGACTTGTGTCTCATAAGATACACATAACCGTAACGAGATGCATCATCTGTAAAGGTTACGAAGTAGTGAAATCCACCTCTAGCCTGGCTAGACATGGGCCCGCATACGTCAGTATGAACGAGAGCTAACAGTTCTGTGGCACGTTCACCTTTACCGCTAAAAGGTGATTTAGGCATTTTGCCTAAAAGACAAGATTCGCAGACGTCATATGAATTGGGATCAAATTCGTCCAAGTACCCACTCTTTGAAAGTGTGGATATGCGAGTCTTGTTGATGTGTCCCAGACGACAATGCCACATATAAGCTTCATCTTTTAGATTACTCCTTTTGAGCCTTTTGTTTGTCATTTTAGGAGATTCATTTATATTCAAAATATAAAGACCGTTATTGCAACAGCTGTGCAAATTTCTGCATCATTTTTATATAAATAACACCCTGTGTTCCTGAATACAAAAGTGTAACCCTGCTGGGTTAACAAGGATACAGATATAATATTCCTAGTTAAACTAGGAACAAAATAACAGTTCAAAAGTTTAAGTTCATGCCCTGAGGGCAGTACTAAAACAAGTGCCTACGGCCAAAACAGCAACTGGTGTTCCGTTTCCGACCCGTAGATCCATCTCCCCTGATGCCAGCACCCTGCTATCATGCAGATCCTGCACATCAGTACAAATATGAGCACCACAACCAGAATCAAAAATCCAATTTTTAAAACTAGAAGTATTCATATTTATCTCAATAACAAACATACCAGAGGCAATGGCCTTGCCAGCCTTGATATCCTCCCTCTGCACAATGCTCATTCGGCAGTCACGTTTCCAGTGACCCCTCTTGCCGCAGTTGAGGCAGATGTCGCGAGATTTGTCCTTTGGCTTCCTAGAAGCCACTGTCAACTTGCCTTTACCCTTCTTCTTGAACTTCTTCTTCCTTGCACCTCCAATTGCCTGGGGCCCCCCTTTGGCGCATGAGAGGTCAATGCTAAATGCGCCTCGCGCTTGCTCCCCTTTAGGAGTTCCTTTCGGACTCCTTCAGCACAGACAACAACTCTCCAGAGTGTCGTCAGTATCCATCAACTTGTAGTTGACTATGATTTGTTTCCAAGTATCAGGAAGTGACTGCAAGATCATATCTATAGTCAGATCAGCCTCCAAGACTATTCCCATATTGGCCAACTCATCAATATCGGCAATCATTTGAGCCCCGTGGGCTTCAACTGATGCGCCATCTGTCATCCGGGAGCGGAAGAGTTTCCTTACTAGCTCGTACCTCTTCATCCGCTTATTGGTGCGGTGAAGATCACGCAATCTTGCCATCATGTTATAGGGATCCAAGTCCCTATTCTGGCGTCTGAAATGCTGAGTCATTGCAGCTAGCATAACTGACTGAGCTTGGTCACAATCATCACTATGAGTTTTCCATAACTCTAGCTCCAGTGGCTCAGTGGGTTTAGGCGGGAGAGGTCTCTGAATAGTATACAGTATCCTCTCAGCCCCAAGCACTATCTTGAGGTTCATTTCCCAGTCGGCAAAGTTTGTCCCTTTGAAGACATTATCGCCCATGATTATGTCGCGGATATTACCTTTGCCAGTCATCTTGACAACTATAGTCCAACTATAAAGTCAACGATGTTATGGGTACAGTCAAACTGTTACATATAAAATAACAATATATTAGTCCAACTAATTATTTAAAATATTGACGAAATAATTTTGAAAGACGCGTAAGGCTAAATATCTGAATGAAATTGCAAATTCAATAATAGCCTCCCACTATTTTCTTCAAGTTTCTAACCCTCTGTAGAGAACTCGGGAAATCGAATTTCCTAGTGGGCTAGGATCCCGTTAAATAACACACAACCTTGACTTTGGCCAATAAAATTGTATGCTATTTAACTAGGTAGATCTCCATGATCAATTGGATCTCATCCAATTCCTAGATCCGTTAGGTGGACATCCAAGTCCGAAACATATGTATAATGTCAATGTATCTAATACATTTTCCTAACCATATCCTCTGAATCAACTAGGCCTTGGCTTTGGCCAAAACAAACCTAATGATTCCAGTTAAGCGGGACCCATTGACAAGGAAAGTTTCGTAATCAATGTCGTTGGACAAAAGTGATCTTGACTTTGGCCAATAAAAATCACGATTTGGACAAGACACCGATATGCAACAAAACTCTCATGATTCAAGTACATCCTTGATTGACAAAGGTCTTGACTTTGGTCAAAAACAAACCAATGCCAACTTCGGATCTTGAACAAGAACCATTCAATGGAAGGATATTTGCTTAATATAAATTGAGGGATTTTCGCGTAATTGGCAACCAATTTTATTTATCTTTGTTAGGTCTCATCATCATACACCCTTAAGCATGCTTCTAAAACATCATAAAGCGCGTAAAGTAAATAACAGTGATATGCGGATGGATATATAAACAACTTGTTCCTAGAACAAATCACTCCCTTTCCTCTCCCCGCTAGCACTATTCTACTTCTACCCAATTACATAATACAATAAGAGAAACCTCATTTACATTGAGGGGAATTAGGTGAGAAGAGAATACAAAGAGATAAAGAGATAAGGCTGGACACGCAGGTCCAATTTATAAATTCCAAATTTACAATAATTTCTAAAATTACCCTTTCCCTTCTAATATCCATCCGATATACACTATTCATTCATCACATACATATATATTCAAACAAGACATGCTTTTACAACCAATCCAATCCAATTATTAGTCTTTGTTAAAGTGATCATCCAATGTTCAAACAACGGTTTGATTTTGCGCGAGTCCAACTCGATTGAGAATAAGTACACAAGGTACGAATTCGCGAATTATATCGAACTACTTATTAAATCTTATTTAATTCGTATTCAATACTAATTCAATTATTTAATTCCAAATTAAATGTTTACACTTTAATGTGCTTTAAAGACTTAGATTCTAAATCCAATTCTATTGGGTCTCAAAGCCCAACTAACATCCAATGTTTAATTTAATTCAAGTCAAATGGGCTTTCAATTGATTTATTAAGGCTTGGGCTTTGGTCAATGTGGGTCATACCCAATTACCAAGCCCAAATAAGGAATCACCCTTAAGTGCCATAAAACCAATTTCAAGCCCATAAGGCCCAATTAAATTATTAAAGCCCATTATATTATATTTGGACTTAATGGAGTGATTTAGGCCCAAATTGGATCCAATCCATTTGGCCCAAATCTACTTGGTCCAACCAAGCCCATTATGCCCAAATACAATATTAAAAGCCCAATTCACCAATTAAGCCCATTAATTAAATTTTAATATTCCAAACATTAAAATCCAATTAATTAAAGTGTAATATCCAAGATTACATATTAAACCAAATATTCCAATAATACCCATTTAATTATTAATCATGTATTGTTCAAAATAAATGTCCAACATTAATTTTAACAAAAAATCAACTCCATTACATGTCTTATGTATTCGGCCAAGGTGAGTTTTTGTGTATCGATTTGTTTTTCAATCCGATTGAATTACTAATCTACGTCCCGTACACGTTCTAAGTCATCCAATGATCTTAAACACAAAAATATCAAACCACTCCAAGTAGTAATACATTCGGCCAAGGCATGGATTTGGGGAAAAATCATCCAATGCATTTTTCATGAAATTGATTCCATATAACATCATGTTATACACATGCAAGCATACTTATTAATCAAATTTCATAAGAACATGCTTATATCAATTTCATCATGCCATTCGGCCAAGGTGAATATATTGGGGAAAAATCATCCAATGCATTTTTCATAAAATTGATTCCATGTAATATCATTTATATACATGCAAGCATACTTATTCATCAAATTTCACAAGAACATGCTTCAATCAATTATCACACCCATTCGGCCAAGGTAGAATTTTGGGGAAAAATCATCCAATGCATTTTTCATAAAATTGATTTCATATAATGTCATTTAACATACATATAAGCATACTCATTCATCATCAAATTCACAAGAACATGCTTCAATCAATATTACCCAAATTTTAACCTAAAGTATTTCATGCTTAAACCTAGCTCAATGATACCATTGTTGGTTTCTATAATATGTCCCAAACAAAGATTAAGCATGTGAAATACTATAAAGAATATATATTTAAACATGAAGTATGGCGGAATCATACTTACAATGCCTTGTGATGAAGAAGATGATCAAATGGTAGAAGCTCCAAGTGGTGGAGGATTCGGCCAAGAGGAGGAAGAAGACTTGAAGCTCCAAGCTTTTGTATTCCAAGCTCTTTGATGGTTTCCCTATCACCTCTTTTGATCCCTTGCTTGTGCTAGCAAAAAGGAGAAGTGGAAGATCAAATCTTCCTTGCCCTTGTCAATGGAGTTCTCGGCAATTTGAGAGAGAAGAGAGAATTTTGAAAGGTCTTGATTAATTATCTTTTTATTACCAAAAATCAATTTATATTTATGTTAATTTTATTAAATTAATAATAAATCTATGACATAAACCATGCAATGGCTTAGAGTGTCAAACACTCAAATCTCCATGCAATGCCTTGAGTGAAATGCACACTATCACCATGCAATGCCTTAGAGTGTTTTGTACACTATTAACATGCAATGCCATATCATGACAAGTGTCATGTGGGCCCCACACGTTTCCCAATGAAAGTGGGCCCACGTCCACTCACGCGTTCGGGTTCGATATTTCCGAAATACCGAGCTAGCGTCGCGACGTTAATTAAATCGGATTTAAATAAATAATCGCTCCTAGCGAAATTATTATTTACGTCGCTTACGAATTAATTCTAAATTAACTCGTATGCCCGAATTAAAATCTAATTTTAATTTCGCGTCGAAATCGAATTTCGATTATTATATCGAATATAATAATATATCGATTAATTCCAAATTAACGTTCTCTCTCTCTAAATAAGGCACTTTATCCGAGATAAAGTTTCTCCGCAATTAATCCAAGATTAATTAAGTTCGAATCAAATATCATAGGTGAATCTTCAGGAAGCGACCCAAGAGATCTCCGGATATTTTGGCAGTAAATACGGTCGTCGGATAATCCGAACACGTACGTACCTCGTACTACGTCTTTACCGATTTACAAGACAAGGTTGGCTTCTAGCAAAGCGCCATGCCTACCCAATTCTCCAGAAATATTCTTATAGGAATATAAGATCTGTATCAGGCGTAGTATACCGTAGTATTGCGTACATCGATCCAGTATCGGATGATCACATGCTAGGCCTGGGGCTGGAGATGTGTCTGCCCCGTACGAAACATATATCGGACATCAAGCAACTAGTCTCTTTAAATCGGACAATCCTGACCTTGTCATATTGTCCCGACGGTTGCAACCTTTTATAGAGTACTAGTTCTGTGTCCTGCGTGATCATCACCTCCATATGTCTGAAGCGATACTTCCATCTTGACATCACATCCAGTACACTACGATTCTCGATAAACCCAGAAGAGGTGTACACAGAACCGGTTAAGGTCCCCAACCACCAAAACTAAAGTTTACCGATTGTCGCAAGTACTAGCGATGTAAGTCTCAGGTTAAGACCATATACACCTACCCTATGATGCGGCCTCCCATAGACACGCAGACATACTACCAATGGGATTCCGCGGGGTCTATCCAGAGCGAAGCTGTTTTCCGTACCATCGGTAAAACACAACCTCCTATCGCACTTGCATAAGTATCCAATACTTAAATATATGAGAACTATGCCGTCGTGCCCTCACAACGTGCACAAGCGCAATACTAGTCTATTCCGCATTATCGATGTCCAGTCTCGATAATACTACGACTAGGGATATTTAATGATTAAACCTTGGGGACTGATACTGTCTCATATCATTCTCAGTCCAGGTACTAATCATATGGACTTTCGCCATTTATAAGTCAAAGTAAATATATTACAAAACGGCAAAAGGCAATTTCATTATCACATAGTTAATTTTGTACAATAATACAATATCATTTACAAACAGTGACGCTATGGGACATAATGTCTAACATCTGCTTTAGAACTACAACACTACTACTAAACCAAGTTCCTCCAAGATCTGTTAGTCAAACACCATATGAGTATGGTCTGGAAACGTCCTAGTCTTTTATCTAAGAGTTTGGGGATGTGACACATATGTTACGCTCACACAAACTACAAATTGGATGAAGGGCAATTAAATGTAAGTTTGTAAGATATACCTTGAACTCAAGAGCATACGTTTTCTCTGCGTCCAAATGAACAAAGAACATTGTCTCAACATCTCACGAAATTCTAAATTTCTAGAGAATGATTCCTTCTCAAGAAATATAGGTTTGGTGGCGAAATGTATAGACAAATCCAAGGAATTGACTTTGACGAAACCTTCTCGCCTTTTGCAAGATAAAATCAAATCGAATTTTACTGGCACAGGCACGAGCTACACCTTTTGATTAGAGATTTGGCAGATGGATGTCAAAACAACTTTCCTTAATGGGAATCTCGTAGAGGAAGTCTATATGACAATCAAGAATTTGACTTCATAAAAAATGTAGACGAGCCTTGTGTTTACAGGAAAAGTAGTGGGAGTGCTGTTGTATTTCTTGTATTATATGTCGATGACATATTAATCATCGAGAAAATGATATTCCTGTTAGACATTATGTCCCATATAGCGTCACTGTTTGTAATGATATTGTATTATTGTACAAAATTAACTGTGATAATGGAAATTGCCTTTTGCCGTTTTGTAATATTATTTACTTTGACTTATAAATGGCGAAAGTCCATATGATTAGTACCTGGACTGAGAATGATATGGACAGTATCATTCCCAAAGGTTTAATCATTAAATATCCCTAGTCGTAGTATTATCGAGACTGGACATCGATAATGCGGAATAGACTAGTATTGCGCTTGTGCACGTTTGTGAGGGCAAACGGCATAGTTCTCATATATTTAAGTATTGGATACTTATGCAAGTGCAATAGGAGGTTGTGTTTTACCGATGGTACGGAAACAGCTTCGCTCTGGATAGACCCCGCGGAATCCCATTGGTAGTATGTCTAGTGTCTATGGAGGCCGCATCAGGGTAGGTGTATATGGTCTTAACCTGAGACTTACAATCGCTAGTATTGCGACAATCGTAAACTTTAGTTTGGTGGTTGGGGACTTAACCGGTTCTGTGTACACCTCTTCTGGTTTTATCGAGAATCGTAGTGTACTGGATGTGATGTCAGATGGAAGTATCGCTTCAACAGATGGAGGTGATGATCACGCAGGACACAGAACTAGTACTCTATAAAAGGTTGCAACCGTCGGGACAATATGACAAGTCAGGATTGTCCAATTTAAAGAGACTAGTTGCTTGATGTCCGATATTGTTTCGTACGGGGCAGAAACATCTCCAGCCCCAGGCCTAGCATGTGATCATCCGATACTGGATCGATGTACGGAATACTACGTATACTACGCCTGATACAGATCTTATATTCCTATAAGAATATTTCTGGAGAATTGGGTAGGCATGGCGCTTTGCTAGAAGCCAACCTTGTCTTGTAAATCGGTAAAAGACGTAGTACGAGGTACGTACGTGTTCGGATTATCCGACGACCGTTTTACTGCCAAAATATCCGGAGATCTCTTGGGTCGCTTCCTGAAGATTCACCTATGATATTTGATTCGGACTTAATTAATCTTGGATTAATTGCGGGAGAAACTTTATCTTGGATAAAGTCCAATTTAGAGAGAGACGATTAATTTGGAATTAATCGATAAAATTTATTATATTCGATATAATAATCGAAATTCGATTTCGACGCGAAATTAAATTAGATTTTATTCGGGCATACGAGTTAATTTAGAATTAATTCGTAAGCGACGTAAATAATAATTTCGCTAGGAGCGATTATTTATTTAAATCCGATTTAATTAACGTCGCGACGCTAGCTCGGTATTTCGGAAATATCGAACCCGAACGCGTGAGTGGACGTGGGCCCACTTTCATTGGGAAACGTGTGGGCCCACATGACACTTGTCATTATATGCATTATTTTATTGATAAGGCATTGCTGTTAATATGTACAAACACTCTAAGGCATTGCATGGTGATAGTGTGCATTACACTCAAAGGCTTTGCATGGAGTTTGAGTGTTTGACACTCTAAGCCATTGCATGGTTTATGTCATAGATTTATTATTAATTTAATAAATTATACATAAATATAAATTGATTTTTGGTAAAACAAAGATCAATTATTTTAAAGACTTTACAAAAATCTCTCTTCTCTCTCAAATTGCCGAACTCCATTGACAAGGGCAAGGAAGATTTGATCTTCTATTTCTCCATTTTTGCTAGCACAAGCAAGGGATCAAAAGAGGTGATAGGGAAACCATCAAAGAGCTTGGAATACAAAAGCTTGGAGCTTCAAGTCTTCTTCCTCCTCTTGGCCGAATCTTCCACAACTTGGAGCTTCTACCATTTGATCATCTTCTTCATCACAAGGCATTGTAAGTATGATTCCGCCATACTTCATGTTTATATATATATATTCTTTATAGTATTTCACATGCTTAATCTTTGTTTGGGACATATATAGAAAACCAACAATTCCCATTATGCAGGCCACGAAGCATGTTATCTTAATTTCTCCATGAAATATTTGAGAGAAGCAGCCTACAACCTCGGCATTAAGATCTACGTAATAGATCTAAGAGGTTGTTATGACTTTCTCTCATCTACATACATAGATAAATTTTTGAAAAGATTCAAAATGGAAGATTCCAAAAGAGGTATTTAACTACTTGTCATGGAATCAAATAATCTAAGGAGCAATGTCCACATACTCCTTCAGATAGAGAGCGCATGAGTAGGATCCATTATGCTTCACCAATAGGATCGATCATGTACGCCATGCTATGTACAAGACCTGATGTCTCTTATGTTCTTAGCATAACAAGTAGGTATCAGACAAATCCTGGTGAGCAACATTGGGCAGCTGTCAAAACAATCCTCAAGTATCTGAGAAGAACTAAGGATGTGTTCTTGACATACGAAGATTATTCTGAGATGAAAGTCATTTGTTACTGTGATGCGAGCTTTCAGACCGATAGAGATGACAACAGATCATAAACAGGATATCTGTTTACTTTGAATGGTGAAGCTGTCAGTTGGAAAAGCTCAAAGCAGTCAACTACAGCGGACTCCACCACTGAAGTCGAGTATATTGCAGCATCTGAGACTGCTAAAGAAGCAGTCTGGATAAAGAAGTTCATCACGGAGTTGGAAGTGCTTCCCGCGATAAAGAATGGTGTCACGATGTACTGTGACAACACGGGTGCCATTGCTCAATCAAAGAACCAAGGTCCCACCAGAAATCCAAGCATGTACTCAGGCGACTTCATCTCATCAGGGAGATTATTGAGAGAAAAGAAGTTATTATAGAGAAAATACCCACATATAATAATCTTGCAGATTCTCTGACTAAAGGCTGACTCAACAAAAGCATGATAGGCACACCCGAGAGTATGGTATCCAGATTCATACTAGTTGGCTATAGTACAAGTGGGAGATTGTTAGGGATATGCCCTATACCAAACTTGAGGATGGGCTATATGTACATGTATTTGTAATATTTTCATTAATTAATAAAATTGAAATCTTTATTATATGTGTCTTACATATATTATATAAATCATCAAACACTGTAATAAAGCCATTGGAGTAATAAGATGATGGATTCCACGGCTTATGAGAATCATTACTCTTAAACGTTCATAGTCATAATTTTTCTGAATAATCTGGGCGTTCCCAAAGCGGAGAGACTAGCATGATGACATGATCCGCCCTTAAGTGGGGTAGCCGATCTAATAGGCTACTAGCGGAGATCCGTCCGCTTGGTGTATCACATGGATGCATGAGTTGCTCGTGTCCATTGAACTGACAGCCACAAGTTTTCACATGGAGTGTTTATCTCATGTGTCTGTGAGAACTTTCATGTATCGATTGTATGACTAGTCCTTAGACTTGAGGTCTTTACAATATTTTGTGTGGATCAAATAACTTTGACATTCTCCTTCCCGAATCAAAAGATCCGGTCATAAGGGTATGATTGGGTCATTTGTTGAAACACATGAAGTTTGTAAAGATACAACAGAGAATCGCCACTCTCTCGGATAATATTTTCTTATAAGAGTAGTATTCCAGTTCGCGGGTTGATATGTGTGATCAGTGCTTGAGACTGTGGCCACAGCGGAAGAATCATGTGAGATTCTTGGGTTAGCACGATTCATGACACTATCAACATCATACCTTTGACTATATGGGTAGACACTTCCATACCCTAGGTCAAACGGTGGGGATACAGTGAGGTGAGGGACCGTATCATATGTAAATCACATACAGAATGGGTATATATATATATGTCTTTCCTTCTCATTTGGGGGCCTTGGCATGTTGCTAGATGTCAACCTTGGTCATTGAAATCGAATGACCATCTGATTGGAGGATAATTTATGTTCGATTAAATTATCACGATTCATTCATGTCCAACTTGAGGGGAACCCAAAAGGTCACACACAATAAAGTTAAAATCTATGGTTAACAGTGCACAGTACAAATTTAACAGCATATATGATTGCTGTATGAATTGTTCATAAATGGTTCAATATGTTTAATTATTGAACAGATCATTTATAAGGTTCCATAGTGGCTTAGGGATTGGTGAATGATGATAGGGGCACTTTGGGAATTGGAATAAATAAATAAATTAATTAAAAAAATGTGAATAGTAAATTTTTTTAATTTGTTATTAGTTTTGAATTCCAATTCGGCCCAAACTCTTATTAGTGTTTTTAATCTCATTAAACCCTAAATTATGATCCAATGGCTAAGATTAAATTAGTATTTATCCCACATCGGATTCTTAATTACTTTTGTTGTCTTTGGAGCACCTATATAAACCCAATGAATCTTACAAATTTTTGCACCAAACCTTTCATATATTGGGTTTATATAAGTGAGCAACTCTAAATTTTAAGAGTAAGCCACTGATTTTGAGGATCTTTAAGTCTAATTGACTAGAGGAACCTCGAGTTAAAAGTTTTGAGGTATTTTCCTAGGCTAGCACCAAGGGCAAAATACACGTGCAATCAAGGCGTAGTCTTGCCGTTGAGTTTTAGCTTTGGTGTGTGAATCTTTGGAGGTCGCACACTTGGGTGGCTCTTTGCAACGTGGAAGAGCTTGCTGAGTTCGAGAAAAGCTTGTAGATTGGAGGGAGGGACTGGAGGAGTCTTCGGTTTCAAGTAAGTCTTTTTCTTTCTTTATTTTAATTAGAGTTATTATGATAGTTAGCATGTTTATGTTTATGTTCTTTGTATATTTTATGAGTTTTTATGCTTAGAATATATAGTAACGTGCATAGGCTTGTAGAATAACAAAATAAAAATGGGTCTTGGGCAAAGTAACTTCTTTCTGCTGGGGTGAAATGTGAAACTTTTATTATTATAATTTAGATTAATCTTCCTTATTTTATAATATAAAAATTATCTTAAAACCTGACTTAATTGGATACCGACTTTATGGTTGGTTGGACTTAATTAAATTAATTTTAACCTGACTTAATTGGATATCGTCTTTATGGTCGGTTGGAATTAATTAAAATCTGACTTAATCAGGATACCGCCTATATGGTCGGTTGAAAATATAATGCAAATTTATATATTATAATAAGGGAGATTTCTAGATTTGAAATAATAAAAGTGGATCCCCAAATCCTAGCATTTTATTTCATTGTTGTAATTTTTTTACCTTTCTAGTTTTCAATTAGTTTCGTGATATTTTATTTATTTATGTCTTTAGTAGTCCTAGATATGTGTCATAACTAAATACATTATCTAGGGTTGTAATGAATTCTAATATCACTGGTTTAATAAGTTGACTTTTCTTATGTCTTGTGTAATATATTAGTTTATTTATTGAGTTTAGTTCTTAATGCTTCTTATTAATTGGCCGCTAATAAGATTTATTTGATAAACATAAAATGAACTTGACGATGGGATTTTAGGTTTCAGCCTTAGACTCAATAGCTCACGATCTCCATTCACCTTAGAGATTTCCTTCCAGTATAGACATATACCTGTCGGACGTGGATAGCCATAATTGGAACATAATCTTAATGAATTCAGAGTTTCTTGGTTAACATAGATATATAGTTAATTGGGTTACTTTGGGTGTTTGCATCTGACCATCGACATAGGCTTTTGCATATCTTCATGTTTCAGGTTAATAAACTAATATATTAAATAAACATAAGATAATCACTTCATCTTTAGAAAAATATTGGAAAGATTCACAACCCTTGATAGTTTCATAATATTGATTACTTTTTAGAATTTACTTTCGCATTGTTTTAATTATTGTTCTTAGTTAAAATCACCAACCAAACAACAATTAGTTTTTAGATACTTGTAGAAATTTAACTTCAATAAATAATAGCTTAGGTATTAAGTCCTCGTGGGATCGATACATTTTAGACTACTTGAGCATATGTGTGTTTGCGTTATGTGTGTGATTCCACCAATCATATACCCCCTATGACCGTGTGCTTTGATACCATCTTTGTCACATCCTAGTATATCCGGGACGTGGTCGGCATGAGACTACATAACCATCTTTTAGCCTCTGATATACAAATTCAGATCCTATTTGGAATATGAATTAACATTGACACTCATGAATGAATTATTTACTATACAAAAATATCATCATAACCTGCATCAAATGAACCAGATTCAATGCATATATACCTTAACATATGATTCTTACTCACAAAATGATTTACTCATGACACAAATATATGGACCTTAACATGTGTATCTCTATGACTTCAGGTGGTATTCATCTCCTCCGAGCTTGAGTATCTGAAGCGTGGATCTATGCCTTTCAAGGTTGGTAATGAACATGCAACCATAACTAAAGCTATGGGTGAGGTCAGATCTTTTTAAAGACAACGAAACCAAATAAAATTTGATACATAAATTTATGATATAAAATCTATAAGAAAATCAAATTAGAAATTGAAATCTCATACTCATCTTTTCGGATAACCTCATTGAAAACAAACAGGCATCCATTGGCTGGGTCATGCACAGAGACCGAGCAATGTCCGAACATGACTATGTCGACATAGGGTAGTAGGTGACCCCATAACAAGCGTCATGGAGGTTTTAAAATAATAAGAAATCATACAAGATTCGTGATTGAAACATAGCGTATCACATCCAATTAAAACAGAGTAATATGAATCATTTCATTTCAAAACACATTATAATCATGTAATCGAAGTATCAGAAAAAAAACATATAAAAATATAAAAATATAAATCAAAATATCATAAATAACAAAACAGAAGTATCCACTCATAGACTTGAGTTCGGCCTACTACACTAGGGGTCTCGGTGTCTACAAGACATGATTTTACAGAATTATTAGTGACTGGGGATGTTTATGATCATATTCTGATGCGTGAATGGTGCATGGATGCATGCTATCGAGAAAATGAAACTGTAACGTGCAGTTTAATCAATGGTAAGAGAACGAGTTAACTAAATTCTCATTGGTCCAACGAGTGAATTAACTGTTGGATAATATGACCCATAGCGTCACTATTTGTACAGATCACGGTGTTGTTGTACAAATTAACTATGTGACAAGGAAATTGCACTCTCATCATTTGTGATTAGATCACCATAGATGTATAAATGAAGAGAGGTCCATATGATTAGTTCATGGATTGAGATGATATGAGACAGTATCAGTCCACGAAGGATTAATCATTAAATATCCCTAGTCGGAGTATTATCGAGACAGGACATCGATAATGCGGAATAGGCTAGTATTGCACTTGTGCGCGTTGTGAGGGCACAACGGCATAGTTCTCATATATATAAGTATTGGATACTTATGCAAGTGCGATAGGAGGTCGTGTTTCACCGATGGTACGGGAAACAGCTTCGCTCTGGATAGACCCCTCGGAATCCCATTGGTATTATGACTATGTGTCTATGGGAGACCGAAATCAAGGTAGGTGTGTATAGTCTTAACCTGAGACTTGCATCGCTAATACTTGCAATAATCGGTAGACTTTGGTCTTGGTGGTACAGGGCTTTAACCGGTTCTGCGTACACCACTTCTGGGTTTATTAGAGAGTCGTAGTGTATTGGGTGTGATGTCAAGACGGAAGTATCACTTCAGTCATATTGGAGATGATGTCACGCAGGATACGGTACTAGTGCTCTTGAGTGTTGCGCAACCAATCGGGATATTGTGACCAGGTCATGAATATCCGATTATAGAGACTATTTTACCAGGCATCTGATATGTGCTTCGGATGAGGTAGACACTTATCCAGCCCCAGCCCTAGCACGTGACTATCCGATACTGCGCCGATATACACAATACTACGGTATACTACGCTTGATACAGATCTATATATTCCTGTAAGAATATTTCTAGAGAATTGGGTAGGCATGGCGCTTTGCTAGAAGCCAACCTTGTCTTGTAAATCAGTATAAACGTAGTACGAGGTACTTACGTTTTCGGGTAGTCCGACGACCGTATTTACTGCCAACATATCCGGAGATCTCATGGGTCGCTTCCTGAAGATTTACCGATGACGTATGACTCGCACTTTAATTAATCTGTGATTAATTCGATGAGAGAGAAAATTAATCTGGGATTAATTACGGAGATATTTTATCTCGGATAGAATATCGTTAAAGAGAGAGAATGATTAATTTGGAATTAATCGATAAATTAATATATTCGATATATTATAACGAAATTAGATTTCGACGCGGAATTGAAATTAGATTTTAATTCGGGCGAACGAATTAATTTAGAATTAATTCGTTAGCGACGTGAATAGTGAATTCGCTAGGCGTAATCATTTAATTACGACGCAACGAAAAATTCGTTAATTTGGAATTAGCGAACCCGAGCCCGGGATTGTTTGCGAGCGCATTCGCATTTCAATTCGAGTGCAACACGTAAGTCAAATCAAGCGTCAAATCACAAATCACATCAAGCGTCAAATCACATGTCACTTTGAGTGATGTGACATTTGAGTGATTGATGTGAGTTGATGTGAGATGAAAGGAAGCATTTAATGCTTTGCTTTTTGAAATAGAAAAAGTAAATGGTTTATTAAATATTTTGGAAATTATATAAACCTCTTACAATTTTTTATTTTCCAACTCATTTCTCTCTCTCCCATTTACGGTATTAGGCTTTTTGGAGCCAAAAACCACTTCATCTTCTCTATCGGTCTTGGACCGTTTTTCTCTTTGTTTTTCTGGTTTTCTGCCGAGCAAAAATGGAGAAGCAAAGATCTTGTTGCAAGATCTATGTGCTAGCACACTCATGGAGGAATACAAAGGTGATAGGGAAGTGTGTTCATGAGCTTGGAAGCTTGAAGCTTGGAGCTTCAACGGTGTCTCCCATGGCCAAACCAGTCACCACCGTGCGGCCCCATGTCGAC